>LTAE01002938.1:21305-36589 GCA_001647135.1 Pontederia paniculata | reverse complement strand
CTATGGAGTTCTTATTGTTGAGAGTTCGATATAGAATTCCAATTCTCACAGAACTCTTCAAACCTTAAGTTTTCACAATCATTTCCATGATCACTTCAGATCTTGGATATTTTCATATTGAGCTCAATCTGAATTCTATTTGCAGGGATAATAAACATATCAAGGTTTCATTAAACTATGCATGTCTCTATAGTTCAAGTGATCTAGTTTCCTATGTCATGTTTCATATTTGTCATGCATATCATTTAGGCACTTGTGATTAGGCAAATCATCAAATCAGAAACACATACACATTTTTTATGCCTAAATTGCAAATGCAAAATTTTTTAGTGTTTTCACATGTTGAGCACTTTTTTGTTCAAATCTAAAGTGTAGCTTCTGTCATATAGTTGATTGAAACTTAATTAGTTAAGTTTTAAGTTTTCTATCAACCCTACATTTCTCTTAACTACATTATAGGTTTTTAGGGTAACCTTTACCAAGAATGTTTCCTTGGTCATTATCCCCCAAGATTTGTTCTGCCACTTAGTGTCCTTATTATGCTCAAGATGTTCCCTTCATCTCTAATCATATGTCTTGAGCAGTCTCTGTCAAGGTATCACCTTGTTGATTTCAGCTGACACCTTGCAAGCACACAATTTTGTATTTGGTACCCAAGGTGCTTTGGGTCCAGAGGTGTTAGTGCTAAGAGTTCCTTTAGGAATTCAGATTTGTCCAACTTTGGAGGGTATATACCTCCTAGTCTTACAGTTAAAACTATAGTGTCCTAGTTTATTACAGCAATAACATGTAACATTCTTTGTATGCATTTTTTTATAGTTTAAATGAAAATATTTTTTTCTATTTTCCATTCTCATACCATGTGCATTACTGTGAGTGTACAGATTTCTGATTTTTAACATAATTGTTACTTACATTGATAGGAGTAATATAAGAGTGTGAGTGTACATAGCCATTTCTAACAGAATGTGTGTGAGCAGTTTTAGTTTTTCTACGATATATGAATGCATAGTTCTTTTGCCTTGGCTTAGTTGTGCCATCTTTAGTTTCAACATTTCCAGTTCTTTTTTACAACAGCCTGATATTTTTATCAACACTTACTGGTTCAGCATTCATAGTATTTTTGCTCTTATTTAGACAGGTAGAAGTACTAGGTTGATTTGGATCAAGCAAGTGTGAGCCTTTTACAAATGTAGTAGTTTGAGAAAGATTATCCCTAAAAGAATCAAAACCCAATCCTTTCTTATTTAAAGGGCTCTTATGTTGAGATAGCATTACATCTAACATTTTTCCCCCATACGAAAATATTTCAAAAATATTTTTAATGTCAGTCAGTTTTGATTTTAGGGAATTTATAGTTTTAACATGTTTCTCTAAGTTAGCATTATTCACAACAATTTGAGCATTCAGATCAGAGATATGTTTTTCAGAGTTATCTATATTTTCTTTCAGCTTAGTGTTTTCTTGAATCAGATTATCCTTTTTTCTTTTCAAAATAGAGTACTTTCTAATCATAATGTTAATTTTTTATGCATGTCAAAAGCAATATCTTCATCACATTTATCACTATTATTAGAGTGAGAAAAGGATACCTCATCATCTGTCATTAGACATAGTAGTGTTTCTTCTTCTTTTTCTGAACATTTTCCTTCAACCTCACTGTCCTCACTACTCGAGTCATCCTAAGTGACCTTGAGTGTTTTCTTCTTCTTATGATTTGCGAAGCCTTTCTCCTTTCCCTTTTAGTTCAAGGTTGGGCATTCACTTTTAAAATGTCCTGGTTTATTGCACTCATATCTCTTTGACTTGTCAGTTGGCCTCCTCTTATGTAATTCTCTCTTCTTCTGAGAGATCTTCATGAATTTGCGGAACCTTTTTGCATACAAGGTCAGTTTCTCCTCACTAAACTATGTATCACTCTCATCAAACTCTTCATCTTCATCATCACTCTCAACTCTCTTTGCTTTCAAGGCTAGATCCTTCTTCCTTGAACTGGCCTCCTCTCTTCCTTCCACAAGAGTCATCTCATAGGCCAGTAGAGATCCTACGAGATCATCAAATTCCAGCTTGTTCAAGTCCTATTGTGCCTCGACCACAGTTCTCTTCATGTGTCATTTTGTTGTCAAGGACCTGAGGAACTTTTTCACTTTTTGTTCATTAGACCTTGCACTACAAGAAAATTCATAATTTGCGATGGCACCTCCTTGCAAAAACACCCGTTGCAAATTTTTTGCGATGGAAGTGTTACACTATATGGTGACATTTTCGTTGTAAAAAGTCTGCGACGAGCAATTTTGCGACAGATATGCGACGAAGGAGCCGTTGCAAATTATGAATTTTCTTGTAGTGTAGGTCGCCCAAAGCGGCTAACCCATTCACAATATCATTAAAGCGATTAAGAATGCTATTAATAGACTCATCTTGTTTCATCTTAAAGGAATCATACTGAGGATGATTTAAGATGTTTAGTTTAGATTCCTTAACTTTTTATATTCCCTCATGAGTTATAACCAATTTCTTCCAGATTTCGCTTGCACTAGTACATGTAGATATTCTATTAAACTTAGTTTAGTCTAGTGCACAGTAGAAAATATTTCTGACCTTCCAATCTAACTTAACTAAGTTTTTTGTGTCAAAATCTAATTCATTATTAGGAAGAGGAATATATACATCATTTATTAATTTAGTAGGCATATTAAAATCGTTTTCAATGACATCCCAAATGTTACTGTCCATGGAACATACATAAGCTTGCAATCTAATCTTCCAATAAGAGAAGTTAGATGCATTAAATAGAGGTGGTCTAGAGGTAGACTGTCCCTCACCTAGGGTAAAACTACTTGATACCATTTACACTCTAGATTGTTAAATCTATATCTGATTTGTATAAAGTTACAAATTTGTGAGTGACCTAGGCTCTAATACCAATTGTAGGATCTAGATGGCACCAAGAGGAGGGGGTGAATTGGTGTATTAAAAATTTTTTTCTACTTTAGCTAGAATGGATTAGTTATATCAGTGGAAGCATACAGATGCAAATATAAACAAGTAGAAGAAGAGGACAGAAAAACAAACAAGCAAACAAAAAGGTTTGTTGACGAGGTTCGACCGAACTCCTGGCCTACGTTCCCGCTCCGGTCTTCTCGAACTCGAGACCTCCGAAGATCATTAAACTCCTTTTTCAAGGGCGAAGGCTCCCTTACAACTTCTCCTTTTTTTTAGAGGGCAAGGAGACAACCTCGTTACAAGTTCGCTCACGAACTCTCACTCCCTTCTATCTTGGACTCTTCACTCGAATCGCAGAAGGGGAACTAAGGCTTTTTCCGCTCAAGCTCTCACTAGCTAATTTGCCAAAGTTACTTCTCAAGACTCTTGGGATTACAATATATACTCTGCACTAGCGACCTAATCTCTCACTCAGAAAACTAGCCGTTAATGCAAGTACAGTACCCTTCACCTACCCCTCGATCGCCCGCTACTCTTGCCTCGGTCGACCGCTGCTCTGGTGAAGTCATCACTTGAACTTCCGCTTGGTGCTTTGGTCATCCACCTCTCACCCTCGGGCATCCGCAGTTCAAAGTCTGAAGCCTTAGTTCCTCAGCCAAGCTCCTTCGATCGTCCGCAAACATTTGGCCGCTCGATCTTGACTTGAGTTCTCTTCTTCAACCTGTCTCTGGTTGTCCGCTGATTGCACCTCAATCCTCTCGGACGACTCTTCGGTTGAAGACTTCGGTAAAGCTCCTTTGGTCACCCGCGCTTCATCTTCAGTTGAGCGATCTTGACCTCTCCTAGCTTCCACTCATCTCTTGTCATCCGCTGATTGCACCTCAATCACCTCGGACGTCCACTCTCGAGTGAAGCCATTTGTCAAGCTCCTTTTGTCGTCCGCCAACCATTTGGCCGACTGATCTTGACCTTGTACCGGCTTTCACTTATCTCTGGTCGTCCACTGATTGCACCTTAATCACCTCGGACGTCCACTCTCGAGTGAAGCCAACTGTCAAACTCCATCAGTCGTCTACCAAAATTTTGGCCAACCGATCTTGACCTTGTACCACCATCTTCAACATCTCTAGTCATCCGCAGATTGCACCCCAATCTTCCTCGGACGTCCACTTCTGGAGTTGAAGATACTTATCAAGCTCCTTCGGTCGCCTGCTGCTCCTGCGGTCGCCCGATCTTGACTTGTGCCATATCCTTTGGCACATTTTTGGTCGTCCACTAATTCTCCCTGAATCCTTCGGGCATCCACTTCTCTTCCTTGTAGGTACTTCGAGCGTCCGCTCATTCTACACTGAGATCCTTGGAAGTTCGCTCCCTCTTCAGTCAGTGCTTTGTCCGTCCACTCACTTCTCAATGAGATCCTCGAATGTCTGCCAAACATTCCTCTGACAGGCTTCGGACGCTCGCTCATTTACACTGAGATCCTCGGACGTCCTCTTATCCTTCTGACATTCTTCGGACGTTCTCTAACAAACCATCAGATTCCTTGGAAGTCCACTCTTCTCCTGTCAGATAATCTGGTCGACCGCTTCTTTGTCTATTGAGCCTTCAGACGACCTTTATCTCTTCATCGGTCGTCCGCCAATCCTGCGGTCGTCTAATCTTTAGCTTTCCTTAGATTTGACAAACTTTTGGACGTCCACTTGTCTTCTCACTAAGTACTCCGGACGACTGCTCAGTCTTTGACTCCATCTCTCTAATCTTTTCCTTCCACATTGGTCGACCACTTCATATGCTTTGGACGACCACTGTACACTTAGGATTCTTCTGATATGTCTTTTATGTACATAGATCGTCCGTTCTTTAACTTCGGTCGACCTGTCATGCTCTGAACATGAAAAACTTGTCTTTAACAAAACAATTCAACAAGCTCACTAGTCCAAACTAAGTTCCCTCACAAATTTGTGATCACCAAAACAATCTCGGGATCCTAGATTCAATTCAACATTCGCATGATGAGAAATTTACATAGTTTTTCTTCTCACGTTGAAGATTTTTCTACACAAATATTTTATATATTTGATCTAATTTAATTCTTATTATAATATTATTATCATCTCATCTAAATTTATGCATAAAAAAGGAATGTTTTCACAAATATTAGTTTATCTTGTTCTCAACATTATACGAACATAGACTTTTTGTTGTTGTTTTCAAATGAATAGAATAAATTGTTGTATAATAGTCATGACAATCACATAGCACCCACCAAACTCCGTCGGCCTCATCATTTTGTCTACCGCTCCATCCACATTGATTTTAGTTCAATTTATGTTAGGAGTTGTCCATCCAATACATCTCTATATGACTCCTCTTTCACAGGAGAGCAATTTGAGATTTAGGTCCATCATAGCAACCTTGCAGCTTTCCTCTAGTTCCAAAACTGCCAACATGCCACTCTAAATATTGTCGTCCACTCTGTTGTATTGTGATTGTCGTAGTCACCTTCGAGATCATCATTCATCGCTTGATGATGATGGATCATCCTCGCCAGGTCAACAACCAGAATCCCATTGATCACGTGCGCTAGTGAGCAACGTCCATTGATGTCTGCAAGTCGATGTCAGGTTGTCCATGTTTGCTACAAAGGTATGTCAAATGTGATAAAAAAATGGATTAGGAAAGAGACAACGTGAGTGAGCAATTATGGTGAGGAATTGATGCACGGACCGCCAGTAGACATGGGGCGAATTATGGTAAGTGATTGTCTATAAGAAGGAACTAGACGCCGTTCAGGAGTCCCCCATCCACTTGCCAAAGTCCAACTTTTTGTTACACTCTATCAAAATGAGTTTAGCACACAGAGATCCATTTTTTAATGTCTTTCCCCGATGACAACATTCCACTGTATCCTATGCTCGTCACCAACTCCCAGAATCGTCGACTGCCTTCTCTCAATCGTCTCCTATGTCGAACGACTGCTGCAACAACACGAACCATGTTCCCCTGGAGACTCCACAACTCGGAAAACCAAATCGAAGATGCATAGGCCTTCGCACACGTTCGTCGCACCCTCATGAATGCCCGAACACGTCGATCAATGTTCCATGTCATCAAACTCCCTTCCTAGATCGCCATCATTGGTGAATGGTATCACTGATCAATTTTAACATATTTTGCATAGCATATTTGGTAAAAATTACTAATTTATTCATGGAATACCTCATTTTACTTAGTTTTTGTTTTAATTTTATTGAGTTAGTATCTACCCAAGATTTCTTATTTTTGACAGATTCATAGCAAAAAGGTGTAAGGAGACAACATAAAATGATGAAAAAAAATATTTTTTGCAAGAATTTAATAGGAAATTTGTCATCAGGATCGTGATGGACAATATCACGACTGTGAGCGCAAGCTAAAGAAAAAATATTGAATTCATCATAGTTGTGATGGCCAATATCACAACCATGAGTGGAAGGAGAGTATTGAAGACCCATATTTTCACGGACTGTGAAGAGTGTTTCATGGTCACGAAATAAGCAAATCACATACCATGAAGATCAATTCACAATCGTGAGCAAAGTGAAGCATTTATCTTTCATGGTCATGAAAACTAGTTCATGGATCATGAAATCTTGAAGACTTGCAAACATAGCTATAGTCACGACCGTGAAATCTAGTTCAGGGGCTGTGAAAAACCATTATGACTTGACGACATGGTTTCAGTCACGACCGTGAAATCCACTCTCATGGCAATGAAATTTGATTTTGCAAAAGTTTTTTTGGACCCAGTTTTCTAACCAACTTTATCCAATTTCCTATTCAACCCCAAGATAAGATGGGTCTTGGCTAAATTTCATCAAAAAGAGGAGTTTAAGACAAATTTGAATCCTAAAAATTTTGAAATTTCCTCCATTAAAATAGAGCCCTTGGCTATATCTCATGCTCTCTCTTATTTTCTCCCGAGTGGCTGAATTCTCGATGGTTCTCAATTTCTCTTTTTAAGAAATCCTTCCTCCTGAGCTTTATTGTTGTTGTTCGTGTTGAATGCTATGGAACCTCTGCAACATAAAGAAGGACAGTGCGATGTATTCGAGAGAATGTGGTATTGTTGTAATTTGAAGTTAGATTCTTTTTCCTTTTTTTCTTTTGTTAGGATGAACTACTTCCCTATTCTATGATGTGTAATTCTTCTATGGAGTAGTTTTGTATTAGGGAGTTTGTGACCCTATGTTAGATTGGATTTCTTAATGAATTATTTTTCTAGACCATGAATGCTTTTGGTAATGTTTCTATTGTGTAATCATTGTGGAATTCATTACTGAATTTTTACTGTAATTAATTTTATTTTTCTAAGCATATGATGAAGTTGATATTTGAAAATAAGTCAATACATCTCATGTCCTAATTCAGACTACCCATTTGAGATTTCAGATTGTGTGTCATGTTAATTTTGACTTGGTTAAGTAGCTAGCAATTTAGGATTTGCATTGTTCATGTGTCTTAAATTAGGATTGATTTAGGGTGGATTTATTTAAATATCCCTTTTAATTTGGATCTAAGATATGTGACTGCACCTATTTAAGGAGTCATAATTTAGCAAAACTTAGTTCATCATTAGAGTAATTTGTGCATAATCTAGATCTAATATGAGTCAGTAGTAAAACAAAGTCCCTAATCTCCCTACTTAATCTTATTTAATCTTATCTTAATCATCTCTCAAATTTTATCTTTTCTTTCTTGAACTGTTATTCGGATAAAAGCCCAATTTTTTTTACAATTGATCTTTTTCTCTCTCACTTTGGAATTAGATAACTTAAATCACATAGTCCTCATAGGAATGATAATCCATTTTCTCATCACTTTATTTCTTGTGTGATCAGTATACTTGTTGGTTTCTCTGATACTGCTAGATTTTATGCATCAAACACGGATCAAGTGGAGAAGATGAACAATAATAGATATTGTAGCATTTGATTCTAATTGTCGTTTTCTTTTTGTATTAAATCATATTCGTTGATCTATGCAAATGTTTAATCTCAATCATTATAATTACTTTTGAGTTTGAATCTGTAGGATCCAAATTTATTTTTTCTATTTTAATCATTGTCATAGAATTATACTACAATGAGTAATATTAGTGTTCGGTCTATACAAAGTTTTAGTTTCAACCCGTTGTAATTATTTTTTAATATGAACCATAGGATCTAGATTTTTGTTTTAATCCTAGGTGTACATATATTATATTGCACTGATTAATCTTAGTCGTCGTTATGTACAAAGTTCTAATCTCAACCATTACAATTAACTTTAAATATGAAGATCTAGAATCAATATTTCTATTTTAATCATTGTCGTATATTTAATACACATGTGACCCATAATTGGAAGTGGTATCTTATCAATTCTTTTTAACTAATACAAGTGGTATCTTATCAATACACCCCTCCTAAATTTTGCCTTATCCTTAAGGAAAAAGAAAACTAATGATCTTTTTGTGTTGATTCCTTCAAACTTATTAAACACCATCTTTGTGTAAGAATGTTGAGTATGATCTTTGAACCATAATAACTTTCAGTTTCATCTTATTTCCTTTTTAATGGAAAAATGAATCAAAGGGTACTAAGTAGATATTTGTAAAAATCTTTGCTGCTCTGATATGAAAATGACAAAAGCTGAAAATATAAATGTTTGACTAGAGAAACAAAAATAAGACAACTTATTAGTGGTAAAAGTGCAAGAATCTTAAACACAATAACTAATAATTTGTCCGTTCGAGAGGACAAATCTCCATAGTCCATGGGAGTGGACCAAACTCCAATACAAGGATAATAAACAACTTTTCAAAGGTTGTTATTATTGTGCCTTGAATTATTATACCATGTACTCAAAATTGAGAAAAAAATTGAGAGAAAAAAGGAAATCTGTGGCGGTAGCGGAGGGCTTGGGCCGTTAGGGTTAGGATTTTATGATGTACGCTCTTCTTTTGGATAGTGAAAACTCTTTGGTGGCGGTCTTCTTTGCCCGTGGATGTTTTACTCTTGTTCACATTTATCAAGAGGGTTTTACCACGTTAAAAATCTATATGTCAATATTTATTTCTCATTTTAATTCGTTGTTTTAATTCTTGATCGATCCCTCGCTCTATATCCCCAATGGTTGCCCACAATGATAGAATCATCCATGTATTTATAACATGGATTGTTAGTTACTAAAACTAAATAACATAACTAATAATGGAGAATATGAACATAACTATCCATTAATCAACCCACTATCTACTTAACTAATACAAGTGGTATCTTATCAATATACCTCTCCTAAAATTTCACCTTGTCCTCAAGGCAAAGAGAAGAAAATTGGTTTGATCTATAAAGCAAGTTCTGTTGACTTCTTCAAACTTAGGAAACTCCATATGGTGTGAATATGTTGAAGTCAATGCTTGGACCACTTTGAACTTTCCTTTGGGATGTGTATGAAAGCTGATTTCTCTTGAAATTATTTTTTTTTGCTTCCAATTATGTTGCAAGTGGTATCTTATCAATTCTTTTTAACTAATACAAGTGGTATCTTATCAATACACCCCTCCTAAAATTTTGCCTTATCCTCAAGGAAAAAGAAAACTAATGATCTTTTTGTGTTGTTTCCTTCAAACTTGTGAAACTTCATCTTTGTGTAAGAATGTTAAGTATGATTTTTGAACCATAATAACTTTCAGCTTCATTTTCTTTCCTTTTCAATGGAAACTTGAATCATAGGGTACAAAGTAGATATTTGTAAAGATCTTTGCTGCTATGATACGAAAATGATAGAATCTGAAAATATAAATGATTGACTAGAGAAATGAAAATAAGATAACTTATTAGTGGTAAAAGTGCAAGCATCCTAATAAAACTTGAACAGTAATTATTTTCAATTGAGCTTTGCTATATCCTCTTAAACTTTAGCCTAACCATCCTCGTAACATCTCACAATGACATTCATTGTAAATTAGTTAATTTTATGAGCCATTTTTATTATGTGAGTATTAGAGGATTATTAGGAGGATGAATTAGGAGGATATAGATTTTTTCTTTTCAATTTAGTCCATTTTCTAAAAAACATCAATTTTCTAATAATCTTTTAAAATTGATTATCCTATTTTAATATATAAAATTATTGCTATATATTATCTTCATAAATTGATAGTTTTTTTTCTCATAATGTTAATATATTTAATGATTAATTATTGAATTTTTCTTGAGTAATATAAAGTTTATTTCTTTGTATATTAATTCTGAAATATAAATATGTATATATATATATATATATATATATATATATATATTAATTTACATTACTGCCACAAAAATTTAATTTGAATTGAGCTTTATTATTATTTCAAAAATGTTTTATAGAAGTTCAGAAATATTGTTTCCAAAATATTTTGCAAAACTTTCCAAATTTTTAATTAGAATAATCTTTTGAAAATACATTATTTCCTTTACTATCAAAAATATCATTCTTGACCAAGATTCAATTTCTTCAAATAATAAATGTTTTATTCATTTTTTTTACTATAATATATTTGAATTATTTCAGTAATAAAATTATCGAATATAATTCTTATGCTTACTTTATATTTTCTTATATTTTTTTAATGTATAATATTTTTACTTCCAAATTATTTTTACTTTCTCTATTTTCAAATATTATTTTCGAATACAAAAATTAATTTTAACTTCACGATCTTTTTAGTTTTACTTACGTATAGTTGCTATAATTATTTTTTTAATTTTTATAAAACAAACATGTCAAGTTTGTTGTCATTTAGCTACCAAATTGGATCATTTTAATAGTGCCAACTATGACAATTGGAGTCGTAGAATCAAATGGGCTAGTTCATGACAACCTACAAGATTATGCAGACATCGCTCCACCAACGCTTCGAAAAGGAGCCACTGAGAAACAAAAGCCGGCTCACACAATCGTCATAGAACAAATGAAGCAAGGATATGAGAAATCAAGGACCTTCATACTGATGTGAATGGAGGACAATCTCATCAACGTTTGAGACACACGAGAGTGCTTATGAGCTTTAGGAAGCTCTATAAGAAATATATGCGTCCAAAAGAGACATGAATATACAATTGTTCTCTAAAAGAAATATATGCGTCCAAAAGGGACACGAATGAACAATTGTTGTTGCACATGTACATCACATGCAAGATGAAGGTGGATGACAATATGTTCGATTATGTCAACCAATTGATCATGATGGACAAGGACTTAAGTTGTAGGATGCGCACTACTTGAAACCTACAAATAACTTCTGTACTAAACAACCTAGCACCAACCTTCGATATGGCTGCCACTATTGTCCATATGAATGAATCAATCAAGAAAGTGACCGAACTACCCTCCATCTTAGCCATTGAACAAGACATGACAAAGGAAAACAAGATTATAGACGTCTTCGATATGGACGAAACTATTGAGGGTCAAGAGGAGACCCATGTTATACATCATCACAAGAACATCGAGCCAAACTTTAGTCCAATAAATAAGCAGTTCAAGCCAAAGACATGAAAGGTTCCAAGAGGATTCTATCACACTTGTGGAAAGTTTGGCCATTTCAAGGTCAATTGTCCTTCAGGTGCAGGACAAGATCGAAATAAGGGACCACAACATGGACAAGGAAGCAATCAATAGAACGAAGGCATAGGCCTGAACAAATTCACTTTTGCCTCCATGGTGTAGTGCAATGATACAATAAAAAAAATCAAAGGATGATGGATTGACTCAGGAGCAACCCGCCATATTGCGAAGACCAAGGAGAATCTTATCAACTTCAAAAAATTGTAGAAGAGGGAACAGAGAATCTACATAGGGAACAACATCTACTTGAATGTAGAGGGTGGTGGAGAATATAAGCTAAACCTTGGTGACAACTTCATGATTCTTAAGAATGTTATGTATTCATCAAGAATTAAACGCAATCTATTGTCTTGTTGTAGAAAGAGTTTGAAGTTAGGCTCTATAGTGGTCATGTCACTATTGGCAAAAACATGAAGGTATATGCAATGTGAAAGTATGTGTCCGGACTGACATGACCTATTTTGCCTGAATGTAATAAAAGGCTCCTTTCTCTATCTTCTGTGTTATATGTATGATTATGATCTCTGATTGAGAGACTTGGACATCTTGAAAATTCAAAAATGGATAAAATAAAGGAAATAAATTAAGTGTCCAACATATATGGTAAGGTGACAAGGACCCATTTCACTTGAAGGACAAGGATTTCATAATTATTGGAACTAATTCATTCTTATATTTCTTGTCAATTGAGAGTTCCAAACCTCTTAGAGCAAGGTATATTTTATTAGATTCATTTACAATTATTCTAGATATTGTTACGTCTATATTTTAGAAACAAAACCTAAGGCTTTAGAAACTTTCAAGTGATATAAGATATACTAGAAAAAAGTTAGGAATATCAATAAAATGTTTAAGGACATATAGAGGAGGATAGTATATGTGATAACCCTAATCTAATTTCATAATAATTATCATTTTTAGTCATTATTATGCTAGCAAATTTGCTAGTATTTATCATCCTTATGACCAATCATATTTCGCCAAGTGGGACCTGCGAAAATAATAATACATAATTACAATTAAAACCTATCAATTATAATTATCATATTATATATCTAATTAGGAATAAGTGATATTTATTGAGAATAAACTTATCATAAATATAAATTTTGATTGGACCACCATTTTAACCAATCATCAAACAAGCTGCCATAAGTAAGCAGCTTACCACCTCCTGCTTGGTCTATTTTTCTCAACTGACTTCACTTGCCATAAAATCCTATAAATATTCGTGGAGCCGACTTATCCTCTTTGCTAAAGCCACAAAATTATTCAGATGAAAATATCATCCGTGGAGGGAAAGAAAAATATGCAAGTGACGATCACTTCAGGTAAAACATTTTGTCCAAGATTTATGTCCTAGTTCATGACATGATTTGCATAATCATTTGGACTTAAAAAATTTATGAAATTTTATATGTGAACTCCTTTTTATGTCAGCTTTCAATAGATAGAAACACTAGAAACTAAGTTGTATATTAAGAGTTATGATCCTATCTTTATATACCACTCATGTTGTTCTGAGACAGCTACAAGGTCGGATGTTAAATTATGAAATAAAATGTTATAAGGGCAATCAGAATTTGATGCTTAAAGTTATATTATAAGACTTTATATAGGATCAGAATCAAGTTGAATCAACTCAAAAGAACATGTATAAATGAAGTTATGAATTTTCTACCATGCATGACTTCATCTACGAGGTTGTAGATTAGGGACAGAAAATAGTTTGATTTCAAGAATTTTAGGGAAATGATATGTAAAGATTAGATTTGGATATTTTTACACATGAAAGGTAGAAAGACTAATTTATATGAAAATTGATAATTCATGATTTGATGCTATCTACAGTGAGTTATAAATTTTAATTGACACATTACTTAGTCTGCTAGGACCTAAAACCAACATAGAACATAGGTCAGAATGTTAAAAGTGTATTTCCAATCGTAACTAAATCTTCAATTTTGGTGTCGTTATTCTGGATGCAGATAGAAAGTCTTCGGTCATACCGGAAGCTGATCGAGTTTTTCTGCAATCAAATCAGATGGAGATAAATTTTAAAATTTATATATGTTACTTATAAGTGAATATAGATTGAGTTAAAATTAGCTTTATATTATTTGGATATATATAATAGAAGTTATGAATTTATCTTCTACTAGTATGTCATTTATCGAGGTGCATAAATTTATGTAAGGATTGAATTAATCGAATTGTTTGTTTATAAGTAGGTAAAGTAATACCAAATATTTATACATCATTTATATACCTTTTGATGGCTTTCTCATCACAGCTAAGAAAGACAACTAAGACAACTAAGAATAAGGTATGTAGGGTGGATCCATATAGTTTTATTTATATGATTTGTGTTATCTAGTACTTGTAAAGTTCTAGCTTATGATTTGTTTGATATTTTTAGGCATCATGGTTGTCAATACTATAAATATCGGAATGATACTTATATAAAATATGAAAGAAAGTACATGAAAATGTATTCTTTATTGTAACTAATGAGGTTATGGTTATGAAAGTTATATTTTATATTTGATAACTAATTGACTAATTGAAATTAACTTATATGAACATATGATATACTAGAAGTACTTGGAAGAGTTGCAATGATGCAACTATATAATACTACATGAATAAATTTACTATTATATATTATTGCTATTAATGTAATTATATGAGATATGATATGATACGGTACAATATGATATGAGACAATATCCTTCGGGATAATATGATATCCACAAAGAATGATATGATAAGTCATATGATATGATGTGATATGATAGAATGTGATATGATACGATGTGATATGATTGATACGACATGGTCATACATTTGCATATCATCCATGTATGCATTAATATGTTAACCCTACCGGGTTGATATGTATGTTTTGCAGACCTTGACAGATTGATATGTGTGTTTTGCAGGGATGATATGATATGATATCTTTTGGGATAACACGATACCCTAACGGGTCATACGATAATCCGGAAGTACATGATATCATTCGGGATGATATGATACCCTAAGGGGTAAATATGATAATCCGATGGTATATGATACCCCAAGACCCAAAGGGTATATACCTCTGGCCAGATGATTTATATTATATGACATGCATACATAGTCTATTTTCATGAACATGACATGCATCACGATGCATTATTATATTACGATGACTCTATATTAGAGAATATGTTTAATGTTATAAGATAAGTTTTATGATGGTTATACGACATGTTCTTATGTTCTATTATATGATATTATGATATATGATGTGCCTCAATGTGCTATGTGGGGTGAAGGTATCATATGATATGTTATGATATTATATTATTTATTTCAATTATTATATGATTTATTTTGAGATATTATATTATATGTTTCAATATTATATGATAGAAATGCTATGTAACCATTAAATGTTAACTATTATATAATAGAATATCTATGAATTGTTAAGTTGAAAAGAACTTTATATAATATGATTTTTCAAATATTACAGACATGATTATGAGAATAGTGAACTAGCTGATTATAATTATATCATATGAGTTATAAGTATGCTTTATGTTAGAATTGTAGTCTCCTATTATAATGATTTACATGTTTATTTTGGTCCTACATACGAGCCTTTGCTCATGGAAATTATGCACACACACACACACACACACACACACACACACACA
>LTAE01002938.1:0-21299 GCA_001647135.1 Pontederia paniculata | reverse complement strand
TATATATATGTTTTCGTAATTCTTTGGATCATGCAGGTTGATGGAGGGTGGTTGAAGCTCGTGACATGGGTTGGTACATGGAATTGAGTCCTGAAGAGTTTAGAATTATTTCGTATCATAATTATTTATATTTTGTATATGTATAAAGAACAAAATTAAATCTTATCTTTTATATACTTTTAATCATGATGAAACGATAGAGATAGCGATTGTTCTCTCGAGTTGGAATTTTTTTATTTCCTGCTTCCGTTATCTCGAGAGTCGGGACGTTATAGTATACCTCTTGAAAATTTGAGAATTACAATATTTTTTGAAGGAATATATATATGACTACCTTGCCATACATGCGACAACAAAATTGAGTGGTAGAAAGAAAGAATAAGGCATTGATGAACGCAATGAGGTGTATGTTGTTTCACTCAGATCTACACAAAAGATTTTGGGGTGAGGCAATTATTATCATGAGTTACATGTGGAACAATTCCACAAAGTCCATGAAATCAATGTCATATGAATTATGGAATGGCAAGAAGTTCGAATTGGGCCACCTCCAAAAATTGGAATGTAAAGTACATGTATTATTTCTTAGTTAGCTTAGAGACAAGATGGACTTTAGAAGAAAAATGTATAGGTTCATTTGATATAGTAAAAATTAAAAAGGTATAGATTTTTCCATCCAGAAAAGGGTCTCATAGAGAGATGAGATGCTATTTTTCTTAAAAAAGAAAAAGAGCATGTACAAGAGGAGGACGATGATCCTCTAGCGTTCTAGAAGATAGTGAAAACAGCTCCGGAGACACATTGGACTTTCCAATAGTGAGAGTTGAGATTATACAAAATTATATATCTTTGGAAGAAGTGGAGGAGTACCCATTAATTCCAGGAGTATAACCGGCTCCAAATGGTCCCGAATGAAACCCGCACATTTGGATGAGTATGTTGTGTACGAGACTTCATATTACTATGTCGATGTTGAGATAGAGGAATCCTATTTCTTACAAAGAAGTGATAGCCTTTGATGAGTCAGAATAATGTTCGACCGTTATGAAAGAGGAAATGGACTCGGTCGATCTAAATGGACTATGGACATTATGTGACTTGTAAGAAGGTAGGCGGACCATAAGGTGCAAATGGATATTCATGAAAAATATCGAGTTGATGGTTTTCTAGATAGGCACAAAGCTAGATTAGTAGCCAAGGGTTATACTCAGCAATCCGGAATAGACTTTCAGAAAATTTATTCTCTTATAGCTAAGTTTGTGTCAATTCCGGCAATCTTAGCAATCGTAGATATATGAATTTGGAGTTATTCTAAATGGATGTCAAGATAGTTTTTATGAATCGGAATTTGTAAAAAGATGTATACACTACGACAACCTAAAGGGTTTCAAACGAAGGTCAAGAGAATAAAGTGTATAAGTTGAAAATGTCATTATATGGATTAAAACAATCTAGACAATGGTATTTTAAGTTCCATAAAATGATAGTCCAATTTGATTTCAGGATAAACAAATCAGATAGTTGTGTATACATCAAAAAAACTAGAAGCATATTTGTGATATTGTTGCTATATGTGGATGATATATTGCTTGCCGAAAATGACATAGGAATATCCAATGCAATAAAGACTAAATTGAGCAAACAACTTAAAATGACAAACATGGAAAATCACTATATGTATTGAGCATTCAAATTATCAATGATAGAAACTCAAGAAGTTTTAATTTAAGTCACGACCAAGAAGGTCTGATATGCAAAATTGCAGTCAGTACCTACACCATTAGAAATTAGGAAAAGACTTAGTAAAAGTTAGTATCCAAATGTACTGCAAAAATCTTTAGAGGAGCCCTATGCAAAAGTGGTGCGGAGCTTGATGTATTCCATGTTATCTATGTTGCCTTATTTGGCTTATGTTATAAGTCTGTTTAGCATATATCAAAGTAATTTTGGAAAAACCCATGGGGAGGCCGTTAATAGGATTCTGAAATATTTAAAAGGGATAGTATAGTTAAAATTGTCATATCAAGCAAATACAGTTGAGGCAGTAGGATATTTAGATGCGGATATTTCGTTGATGATGTAGATGATCGAAAGTCCACATCAGATCACTTGTTCTTATTGGATGGTGCAATCATTTCTTGAGATAGAAAGAAACAAGGATATGTGGCTAGACATAGATAAGAGGCTAAGTATATTGCTTGTAGTACAACAATTATTTATAGTGTACGACTCATACATTTTCTTTTGGAGCTAGCGCTCAACTTTGTTATAGGACCATTGTCAATGTATTGCGATAAACAAACAACAATAAGTTTGATATATAATGGATCCAACAATTCAAAAGAAAAATACTTTGAGATAAAATATCACTATATTCAAGATCTAGTAGAAAATAAAAAAGTGGTTATAACATATATGTCTACAAGTGACATGTTAGCCGATTTGCTAACGAAAGGAATCACAATTGAAATTTTTATCAAGCATGTTGCCTTGATGGGATTTAGGAATATTTGAGTTAGTATGAAATATACACAGATAGTGAACTTCAAGACAAGATCATTTAGTTAAACTCTGCACAAAAGTGGGAATGCTGGCATACAATGACCTCGATGGTCAAGTGGGAGATTAATGTTGCATTGTGGCTACCTTCACGATCACCACCACTCGACAATTATGAATCGGCCTCGCCAGAATAGCAACCAGAATCCCATTGATCATGCACCAACCAGAAGGTCCATGGTGGTCTACGAGTCGACGCTAGGTTGTGCATGACCACTACAGAGGCATGTCAAATGTGATAAAGAAACAAAAAAGTAAAGAGGCAACATAGTGAACAATTACGGTGAGGGATTGATGCACATATAGCTGGTACACATGGGATGTACGATGGCAGATTATCAACAATAAGAAGGAAGTAGATGTCCTTCAGGAGTCCCTCATCCACTTGTTGAAATCCAATTTTTCATTACACACGCCACTTGTCCCTCATTGATCTCTCTCATCTTCAGGTTGTCTTACATCGAGTCTTGTAAAGGCCAAGCAAAAATCCAGCATTCAAATAGGACGGAACTAAATGTCGCCACAAAGCTCTCATCTTATTGCAATCTCTTAATGTGTGTAGTGTTGTCTCCATCTTTTATATGCATCGCGAACATCGGCCATCCTTTGTTAGGTGCCCTCTATATCTTTCTACATTTGTTGGGAGTCATTCATGGACTATCAACAATAGAAAATGTTCAATAGAAAATGTTTGACTCATTGCTGGCTTGCTCAGCTCCGAATAAGATGCCAGATTTGCTTTTTGTTCTTTCATTTATCTTCCATCAATAGCTCATATGCTTATTTAACTATGAATTTTCCAGATATTTCTCTTGACCGAATCAGCTTATTACTTCCTCCTTTTGCCCCTTGGATTATTATTCCTTCTAGATGAACTCGGCCATTGACATCCACAAATGGTAGTAACCTCTCGATTGTTGGTCCAAATGTTACAGTCCATGTACTTTGATGATAACAAAACTAAGTGATGGAATTTATTGATATTTGGTTAAGTTTTACAACTTCACATGGTAAAAAAAAACAAATAAAAAATTGGACCCTCGATCACCAATCGATCATTTCAGGACAATGATCGACTAGTATGAAACTATGATCAAACGTTTAAGAAAGGTGATAGATTGGTCGATCGGTCCAACAAAGCAATCAATCGGTCCATGTCAATGATGAACAATCGGAGGAGCAATCAATAGTGGTTAAAATGGACAACCAATCTATACAGTAACGATTATTTTTTGAGTTATAGTGTTGATGAAAGCGGTCTGTAAATGGGTAAATGGGTGTAATAATTTGTTTTAATTGGCACCAAGAGAGGGGGTAAATGGGTGTAATAAAATTTTCAAAAACATTTTTCACAACAATTAAAACAAATTAGATTAATTAGGTAAATTGATAAGAAAAGCGAGCAAAAGGAAATGCAAACTTGAGAAAAAGATTTGTTGACGAGATTCGGCTCAACTCCTTGGCCTACGTCCCTGCTCCGGCTTCTCATTTCTTGAGAACATCAAAGTTCCACTATCAAATCTTCTTTTCGAATAGGGAGAAGCCTCTTTTACAACCCTAGTCTTTTTTTCCACTCAAGAGGCAAGATCACACCTCTTTTCACAATGAGCTTTCTCTCAAGATTACAATGAAAAGACTTCTCATACAATCTCTCTTACAATATTAACTCACTTAAGAATAAGAGAAAGAGAGAAGAGAATTTGTAAGTTTTGGCTCTTAGTTCTCTTTGGATACTCTTGGAAGTGTGCAAGACAAATTCTCCTTGTTAGTTATTGTTGCAACCTCTTAAATGCTCTTATATAAGATCTTGCCTTCAATATAGCCGTTACACAACCTTCCCTCTTGATTTGACTACAAAAAATAGATGTTTGAACTTTTCAAGCCGCCATCAATTGATCGCTCTACTCACTGAACGACTGACAAAAAACTAGTTGTTGAGCTGTAGAACGGTCTATCGTTGTCCTAGAGCAATCGGCCATTTCTCATCCAGAAGCAAACATCAGCTCTGTGGTCCGATGCAGTCAACCGCTTTGGCGTACCGGTCGACCGCTATATCGATCTTTAGAACGATTGAGTCCACGTTTCATATCGGTCGACCGTTGTCCTTTAGTGGTTGACCATTTTGACTCTGATTGCTTTTTTTCCCTTGTTTTTCAACTATAAATTGCACAACTTAATACTTGATTAAATAACTTTAATCACATAATTTTGCTATCATTAAAATACTTGGGGTGTAACCTTTGAACCAACAATATCCCCCTTTTTTATGATGGCAAATCTCTCGATTATTTTTTGCAAAAGTAATAATAATTCGAAATTATTCCCCATTATTTTTCTCCCTCTTAATATATGCATAAAAAGAATTCATTTTTCGTTAACAATCATAATTAAGGGAAATGCAATCTCTTTCATTATAAGTTAGGAGAGATGTAAATAACATAAACATTTTAAGAGAGCATCATAAGCACATAGATATGGGTAACTAATTATGAACGAGCAATATGATCAAGATAGCATAACATAACCAAGTTAACATAGTCAAGATCACAATCCAAGCATTCAAAGTACATAGTCATGGCTTGGAACTATCCAAATCCTAAAGAAACTAAAAGAAAATTCTAAACATCACACATTTTCCCCCTTTGACATCATCAAAAAAGATAAAACAATTCTAAGTGTCTGGTGCTCCTGCATAATCCTCATAAGGAGAGGTGTCGAATCCTGTCGAGTGTAGATAGGCAAACAAGCATGACTGAGAAGACTGAACTCGACCCTCGATCCGCTGCTGTTCAAGCTCCAAAATGTCCATCCTAGCTACCATACTATCATAATCAGCACATGTAAATCTTGGAAGGAGGGCAGGGGTGTCTGTAGACTGGTAGATCAGTGTCTATCAGCTGCTCAGTCTGAGGGACATCCTCGAGGCATGCTTTCCCTTCATGTTAAAAGGGAAATGATAGTTCCACACATGTGTAACAAATCATGTATCCCTAACAGTAGGAACACCTAGGAGTTCAGACAAACAAGTCGAGGTGAGGACAATGGGATAATCAAGGACAAGTGAATCGATAGTGCTCCTATTGTTTGGATACGTCATGTTAGCATAGAAGTGACGCACCAACGAGGATAAACGGGCTCGTGAATATCAAGTAGAGATAGCCACCTATGCCATCAAAAACCTCATGCAATTGCGGCATTTTGAGGGATTCCCAATCCACTCCGAGAATGCTTTGTGTGAGGATAGAGTTTTTTTGTAAGTAGAAGCAACAGTTGAGTTCATAAAGAAGGATGGATCAAGTTCCTCTTCAAGAATCGGAGCAGAAGATGGATTTGGACCTTTTTGCTTTCGAGGCAACGGGTGGAACCTTTCAAGAAGATGTTTTGAATTTGGAACTCATGATTGGGTTAAGCCACTCCAAAGAGTAGGAAAAGTTCACTTAGAAATTTTGTTAAACACTTGGCGAGTAGAGAAGGACTTTAGGGTTTTGAGAATTAAAGAGAGGGGAAGAGAGGAACAAGATATACTTCACTAATCAATGAAAAAATCTACTTGATTAATAACACAAGGAGGTTCAGATAGAAAGTGAAAATGAATTTTAAAAGAATCCTAAGAAATGAAGAAAGAAAAGAGAGAAGAAAAAAAATTAAAGTTTCACCTAGAAGGGATTTCGAACTTGCCGGGAAGGATGGAAGTGATAAAAACTCGAAAATCACGCGCCAAATTGAAGGATCAACGGAGAGAACGGATGGAAGGCCGGAAGGGAGAAAGAAATAAGAAAGAAGAAAAAATGAACCTTCTCGGGTTCTTTGAAGTCGCTAGGAGCGATCGACCGCTATCAAGCAGTTATTAAACATATTTAGTCGAATTGGTCGACCGTTTCAGCCACAAAACTATATGCAAGCCTGGTCACTTAAATCGCTCAGCCACTGTGATGCATCGATCGATCTCTGACACTACAAAATCAATTTTTTTCTTGAACTGGTCGACTGCTCATCTAATATGGTCGACCATTCTGATATTTTTAGAATGTGATCATTTGCAAGTCATAACTCAAATTTTAAACTTGTAAACTAAATCTATGTGTTGTGCAACACATTTTCAATGTTCAATTCAAGTAAAGAGTGACACTTGCATAGCCAAGATACCCTTAATTGGAATTGATATAAAATCACAAGTCAAACATATACAATTCTCTTGTAAGCATACAAATTCGTTCTTCACTCAATGGTTTTGTAAAAGTATTGGCAAGTTGAATCTTAGAAGAAACATATTCAATAGAAATATTTTTAAGACTAACATGATTCCTAACAAAATGATATCTCAAATCAATATGTTTCGTTCTAGAGCGTTAAACCGGATTTTTAGTCATTTCTATAGCACTAGTATTGTCACATTTCATATGTATTGTTGAGCATGTTATACTATAATCAAGTAATTGTTGTTTAACCCATAAAATTTGTGCACGACAACTACCAGCCGCTATATATTCAGCTTTGACGGGAGCTATAGAGTTTTGTTTCTTGCTAGGTCATGAAATGAGTGAACTACCAAGAAAACAACACCTCCCACTAGTGTTTTTCCTATACTCTTTGCATCCGGCAAAATCCACATTGGTGCATGTACGAAGATCAAAAGAGGAGTTCCTATTATACCATATGCCTAATCCACTAGTGTGCTTAAGGTATCTCATAATGCATTTAACAGCAACTAAATGACTCTCCTTAGGTGCGGATTGAAATCTAGCACATAAGCATGCACTAAACATAATATTTGGTCTAGAAGTTGTTAAGCAGAGAAGTTTACCGGTTATACCTCTATATCTTTTTTGATCAATGGTCTTGTCATTCTCATCCATGTCCAATTTTGTTGTGCTCACTAGTGTTGAACTTGGCTTGCAATCGTTCATGCCAAAACGCTTGAGCACTTCCTTTGTATATTTTTCTTGGTTAGGAAGATATCATCCTTTATTTGCTTTACTTATAGTCCAAGAAAGAAATTGAGTTCACCTACAAGACTCATCTCAAACTCCATTTGCATAAGATCTTCAAACCCTTTGCATAATCTTCATTTGTAGCACCATAAACAATATCATTAACATAAATATGTACAACTAAGATATGCTCATTTTGATGTTTTAAAAATAATGTGGTGTCAACCTTTCCTTTCTGAAAATTATTTTCAATTAAAAAATAGAGCTCAATCTCTCATACCACGCTCAAAGAGCTTGCTTAAGACCATGTTTAAGATCATAAAGTGCTTTTGATAACTTGAAAACGTGATTCAAAAGATCTGTATTTTCAAAATCTTGAGGTTGTTCAACATACACCTCCTCATTTATGTATCCATTTAGAAATGCATATTTAACTTCCTTTTGAAAAAAGTTTAAAACATTTCAAACATGCAAAAGCTAGAAGCATTCTAATTGCTTCAAGTCTAGCTATCGGAGCAAAAGTTTCATCAAAATTAATCCCTTCTATTTGTGAGTAACCCTTGGCCACTAGTCTAGCCTTGTTTCTCACAATGACACTATTTTGATCTAACTTGTTCCTAAAAACTTATTTGGTACCAATTATAGGATGGTATTTGGGTCTTTTTACAAGCTTCCATACTTGTTTCCTTTCAAAATTTAAGTTCTTCTAGCATAAAAATTATCCAATTTGAGTCATTTAAAGCTTCATTAACATCTTTTGGCTCTATTTGAGAAAAAAACCAAGAAACCACATATATTCTTTGAGAAGTTTCAAGATTTTATACCATCACCTATTGAATCTAAGATCCCTAGATTGTTTTGATGGTCACAAATTAATGAGGAAGCTTAGTAATACTAATGATTTTCGATTTGATGTGTGAAGGAGATAGGGTTTTTACTTGTGTCAGTCATAGGTCGTCCAAAGGTTGTGGAACGAACGACCTATATATAGAGAAGAGTGGAGAAAAATTCTAAGTATAGAGATGTCATCCTAAGTGTTCGAAGAGGGCGACAAATGGCGGAAGCCGAAAGCTGAAGTTCTGAAGCTAAGTGTAGAAAGGTCGATCGAAACTAAAGATTGGACGACCAATGATAGAATCGAGTTATTAAATGACCTACAATGATCATGATTTGTCGCCCGATGTGTACATCTGAATTCAGTGGGAGACCGAAGCTTCGAGGTCAACAGTTCAACAGTTGAATACTCGGGCACTCTAGGGTTAAGTGGACGCCCTATGAAGAAAGGAAGTAAAGGTGTTTTGAAGTGAAGGCAAGTTAGGTCGCCGGAAGTGTTCAGAGTAAAGTCAGTGGGCGACAGAAGAAGTTTGAAGAAAACTATCGAAGAAGAAGTTGAGTCAACTAAGGTCGCTCGATGTATCCGTCTGATATCAATGGGCGATCGAAGTAATTCAAAGAAAAGATGAAGAAGTTCGGTGGAAAAGGAAAGGTTACCCAAAGTATTCAGTGTGGAATCAGTGGGCGACCAAAGCAATTCAGAGGAAAAAGAAATTTCGCCCAAAGTATTCAGGGCGGAATCAGTGGGCGACCAAAGCAATTTAAAGGGAAAAGAAAGATCGCCCGATGGACTTGTGGAAAATCAGTGGGCGACCTAAGCAAGCTTGAAGGAAATAGTCAAAGGCAAGTTAGGTCGCCAAATGTGTTTTGAGTAAAGTCGGTGGGCGACCGTAGTGTACTTGAAGATATCAACCAAAGGCAGCAGTCGAGCAAAGGACGCTTGAAGTCTCTGAGTGAAATCAGTGGGCAACCAAAGAATGGTTGAAGAATAGAAGTTCTAGTAAAGAAAGGTCGTCCGATGGATTCGTGTAATATTAGTGGGTGACCAAAGCATCTTGAAGCAAAGACGAAAGAGAAGCAAGGATCGCTCGATGTGTTCAGTGGGACAGCAGTGGGCGACCAAAGCAATTCAAAGAAAAATATATAGGCTGCCAGAAGAAGGATGGGACAACCTATGGAAACTAAGCTAATGAACTAAGGCTGAAGCTCGCAACTTCGGACGCCCGAAGGTGGACTGTGGACGATCGAAGCACTAACCATTAGACTAAGGTTGAATTCACCATAGCAGCGATCGCCAGATAAGAAGAAGCGGTTGACAGAGGAGTAGGTGAAAAGTATTGTACTTCGCTTAACGGCTAGTTTCCGTGAAAGAGAGTCTTGGGAACAAACTTTGGCCATTTAGCTTCTGAGAATTTGTGAGCTTAAGAGATAAGCCTTAGTTCCTCCTTCTAAGAGCATTCTTGTGAGAATTTATAGTAGAAGGATGTCTTGAGTGTTCAAGTGTTGAGCTGAAAGTTGTAAAAGGTTTTCTTCTTGTCCTCGAAAGCAAGAAAGGAGAAGAAAACTGTAAGGGAGCCTTCGCCCTTGAAGAAGAAAAGATAGTGATCTCTCGAGGTCTCGAGATCGAGAAGATCGGATCGGTAGGCCAGGGGTTTTGGCTGAACCTCATCAACAAACTTGTTATTTTTGTTTTTCTCCTTGCATTTTACTTTATTTGCAATTGTTCTGTGATTGCTTCTGCAATGTTAAATTGTTTAGAATTAAAATTTTAATACATCAATTCACTCCCCCCTCCCTCTTGGTGTCATCTAGTCCCTACAATTGGTCCCAGAGCTAGATTGCTCATAAATTTGTGTTTGTTTACAAATCTCGTATAGACTTAACAATCTAGAGACATAATGACATCAAATTGATTTACCCTCAGTTAAGGACAATCTTCCTTCAGACCTCCTCTTTTCAATGCATCTAATTTCTCTTACTGGAAAATCAAATTGCAAGTCTATTTATGTTCCATGGATAGTGACATTTGGGATGTCATTGAAAATGGTTTTGACTTACCTACTAAAGTAAATGGTGTCCTAACAGTGAGTATTATTCTACTACTAAAAATCTAATAAAGTTGGACTGGAAAGCTAAAAATATTTTTTTACTGTGCACTAGACCAAACTGAGTTTAATCGAATTTCTTCTTGCTAAGTGCCAATGAAATATGGAAGAAACTACACATTACTCATGAAGAAACTAAGAAAGTAAAAGAATCAAAATTAAACATCTTAAATCACCAATATGATTCCTTCAAAATGAAATATGATGAATCTGTAAATAATATGCTTGTTCATTTTAATGATGTGGTAAATGGGTTAGCTGCTTTGGGCGATCCAAGGTCTAATACTCAAAAAGTTAAAAAGTTCCTCAGGTCCCTGACACCGAAGTGGCATATGAAGAGGACTTTGGTCGATTGACAACATGATCTCAACAAGCTTGACTTCGATGATCTCATGGGGTCCCTCTTGACCTATGAGATGTCTCTTGAAGAAGAGAAAAAAGAAGCAAGCTCAAGTAAGAAGACTTTAGCTCTCAAGTCTAAGAAGGTTGAGAGTGAAGATGAGCAAGAAGAAACTAATGAGAATGATGAAGATTTCGATGAGAATAAGTTGGCCCTCTATGCAAAGAAGCTATGCAAATTCATGAAGGTCTCCAAGAAGAAGAGATGTTCAAAGAAGAAGCGACCAACCGACAAGTCCAAAGTAAAATGCCATGAGTGCAACAAGCTTGGACACTACAAGAGCGAGTGTCCAACTTTTAACAAGAAGAGCAAGGAGAAAGGCTTGTCAGATCACAAGAAGAAGGTACTCAAAGTCACTTGGGATGACTCAAGTGATGAAGATAGTGAAGCTAAAGGAACATCCTCGGAAAAAGAGGAAGAAGCATTGTTGTGCCTCATGGCCAATGATGAGGTATCCTCATTTCACTTAAATGATAGTGATAACAGTGATAATGATGAAGATGACTGTGAGGATGATATTATGTTTGACAAGCATAAAGAATTCAAAATTATGATTAGGAAATATTATCTTGAAGAAGAAACATGATAGTCTTGTCCGAGAAAATGATAAGTTGAAGGAAAATAATATTATTTTTTTAAAAACAAATTTTTTTTGAATGCTAAGGTGTTAGTAGACAATGACAACCTGAAAAAGTATGTTGATACTATTAGTTCATTGAAACGTGAGCTGCATAATATTAAAAGTAAATTTGAAACATTTTCTTATGGTGGGAAAATGTTGTCCCAACATAAGAGCCCTTCGAATAAGAAAGGATTAGGTTTTGATTTCTTTAGTGATCATGTGTCGCTAGGAACTACATTTGTAAAAGCTTCGCATTCTTTTGATCCGAATTTGCCTAGTTCCTCCACCTCTTGCACTTCCACTTGCATGAATGAGAATGTGAATGTTTCTACTAGTTTTAATGCAAAGTGTGAAGACATTGAGAAGCCTAAGGCTAAAGTTGTTAAAGATGCTAAGTTTGTTCATGTTCATATAAATACCATGTCTTCATCAACGAACAATGCTAATGTTAGAAATAGAAATGCCACAAATAAGCATGAACAAAAGAATTATGCTTTCATGTATAAAAGGAGCACAAAATCTGCTCATATGAACGCTTCTAGAAATGGTTATGTATATTCCTACTCACATGTCATACCTTTGCATGTGAATAGAAATCCGGTTAGACCTAAATTTCTACATGCAAACAGGTTTGCATCTCACTCACATGCTCACACCCGAAACATCCATGCTCGCCATGATTATAGGAAACCGTATATAAAGAATGTTACATGCTTCTATTTGGTCACCTAGGGCATTACAGTTTTGAATGCATGATGCGAAAAATCACACGCTAAAACTTCAACAAGTATACTGGTCGCACAAGTAATAAAGAGATGAGTAGAGTGTTGAACCCATGAGAACTGATGAATTTTAGTTTCTAAAACTTTATCTTTAGATCCGATTAAAAGATCTTCAATGAATTAAGAAAAAGAAAAGATAAGATAGGAAAAAGAAGAAAGAGAAAAGATTAAAATAGATCAACAGATAGATTGATTAGAATTAGGATTCTATGTCCCCACAATTATCTCTTGGAATAAAAGTTAAATTTAGTTAAATATATGTTCTGGTGACGGTAGAGTTGTGTTAAAATTATAGGACTCCTTTCGGACCTAATTATTTTAATTTAATATTAATTTGAGAATGTTCGAATCAAATCAATCTCAATTTAAATTAAAGAAAAATGAATTAAACAAAAAACCCCGAATTGTTAAACCTCTCTCGAGTGATTAACAAACCACAATCCAAATTCCTTTCGGATAGATGGATTGACTTACACCAAGGTATTCAAAAAAATGGCTAGAAATACAACGAAAAATGGACTGTCTCGATTAAGATCGCGGGCCGTGTTCAGGCGATAAAATGCGCGAGACAAAACGGGCAGAAAACGAAGATCAAAGCATATCGTGTCTGAAGGAAATGGACCGTTTTGATGCCAGAAATAAAATATTCTACCAATCTGAAATCCAAATTTAGAGAAATCATGTCAGTAGTATCTCTCGATTAAAACCAACAAAAATCCCAGTTAAACAGTGATAATCAAAGATAGGTGCAAGTTCACAGATATTTAAGAAAATAATAATTCAAGAACTAATGAGGGTTCAACAGAATTTATCCCTAAACATGAAATAAAATAATAATATGCCTAACCATAAGAAAAAGAAAACAAACATATATGCAGAATCATATTATTTTCTAGATCTTCAATCCCACTTCAAGGCTTCTCCTCCAATGTTGGCAACTCAGCTCTTCAAGAATCTGTAGAAGTATGAGGAGTAATTTCTCCCTAAAATATTTATAGCTGAAGAAGGGTCTATTAATAGCTGAAATTCGAAGTTGAAATTGAGATAAGACAGTTGGGAAGAGTCTAGATTGAACATGACTTGATGTGAGCCATCAGATCGAGAATTGCGTGTACGTGAATAAACACGGACCATGTTAAGATAACACAGGTCGTATTGTCAAGAATTCGAGTTTGAGTTCAACACGACTTCGAACGTGGCTTTTGTTGTTCTGTGATGATGACAGGTGGCGCAATCTAAGACGTTGATGGTGTTCGTTTTGAAATGAAACAGGACAACTCTTTAATCAATGTCGAGCATGGTCCGTTTTGAGTTTGAGGAGGAAGGTTGCTTCTAAACTCCTTGAATACGGGCAATTTTGATCCAATGCGGCCTGTTTTGCTTCATTATTTCTGCCCGAGTCTCCTCTTTGCATTATTCGCCATGAATTCATATCATTTTTCCTTAAAATTAATCATATAGATCACTTAGGTAGAATCTGACTCCTAAAAGCAAAATCAACAAAACTAAATAAAATAATGCATGAATTAGTGTAAAATACTAAGAAAATGATATGAAAGGGATGCATGCAATATGTATATTGTTGCTCGCATCAATGCATGGCTAGGAGAGGTCTTTATACAAATGTTAGACAAGTATGGGTTCCTAAGGGAATCTTTAGCTCTAACACTTCTGGACCCAAAGTATCTTGGGTACCAAAAATACAAATTATGTGTTGTTCTTGTAGGGTACCAAAAGGAGCAAAGGCAAATCAACAAGATGGTACCTCGACAGTGGTTGTTCAAGGCATATGACCGGGAATGAAGATTTTAACTTTATGAGCCTAACAAGAACACAAGGTGGAAAAGTCACCTTTGGGGATAACAACCAAGGGAAAATCCTTGGTAAAGGTAACATCGGAAAACTTGGTATTGTAGTAACAGAAGATTTATGGTTAGTATAAAATTTAAAACAAAACCTGCTAAGCATTAGTCAACTTTGTGATAAAAATTATATTGTTAAATTTGAACAAAATAAGTGCTTGATATGTGATGTTAACGAAAAGGTTTTGCATATGGGGGTTAGGCATCAAAATATTTATGTGATTGACTTTTATGATTTGTCTAACCACAAATGCCTAAATATTATGTATGAATGAAATAGACCTATGACATAGAAGACTGGGACATTTAAATTATAAGGCCATGCATAAATTAGTAAAACATAATCTTACTAGAGGTTTGCCCAAAACCAAATTTGAAAAAAATGTTATTTGTTCTTCATGTCAATTGGGCAAACAACATAGAGCATCATTCAAATAAAAAAAACGAGATTTTTACTAATAGATCTCTGAAATTAATACATCTTGATTTGTTTGTACCAATATGTATCACTAGTCTTGGTGGTAAGAAATATGTATATGTGATTATAGATTATTTTTTTCTAGATTCACTTGGACCTTGTTTCTCGCACACAAGCATGAAACTTTTGATATGTTAGTTGTTTTTGCAAAAAGAGTTCAAAATGAACTCAATATGAAAATCTCCAAGATCCGGAATGATCATGGAGGTGAGTTTGAGAATTTCAAATTTGAAAAATTTTGTGAGGAAAATTGAATTCTTCATCAATTCTCCACACCAAGAACTCCACAATAAAATGGAGTCGTTGAGAGAAAGAATAGGACTCTAATTGAGATGGCTAGAACCTTGCTAAGTGAGAGCATGTTGCCCAGATACTTTTGGGCAAAGGCTATTAACACCTCCGGCTACATTCAAAACAGGGTGTTGATTAGACCCCTAGGAAAGAAAACTTGTTTTGAAATGTTATATGGAAAAGACCAAATATTTAATATTTTAAGGTATTTGGTTATAAGTGCTTTGTTTTGAGAACCATAGATAAGTTAGAAAAGTTTGATGCAAAGAATGATGATGCACTCTTTCTTGAATACTCAAATACTAACAAAGACTATAGAGTATATAATAAGAGAACCCTAGTAGTTGAGGAATCAATACATGTCACTTTTAATGAAATTGACAATGTTATTAATCAACTTGAAAAGGTCAAGATCTCGGATAAGGACAATAAGAAGGATCATGACCTAGAAGAGCTGGACCTTAAGCAGGATGATCCTCAACCACCTCAACCTACTAAAATTGTGGATGTTGAGAAAATTGTCGTAGATGAGGAAAATCCACAAGAATTGAGATAGAAGTACAATTACCTTCTACTGAGCATGGAAATTGGAGACAAGCACCCCCATACCCCTTAGACAATATTATTGGTGACATAAATGAAGGTGTGAGGACAAGAAGATCATTAAGAAACTTTTGTGCTTTCTCTGTCTTCTTATCTCAAATGGAACCCAAAATTGTAGATCATGCTTTAGAGGATCCAAATTGGATAAATGCCATGCATGAGGAGCTGAAAAATTTTGAAAGGAATCAAGTTTGGCATTTGGTTAAGAGACCTAAGGACCATCCCATAATGGAATAAAATGACTTTTTAGAAACGAGCTAGATGAGACTGGAGTTGTTGTGAGAAATAAGGCTACACTTATTGCAAAAGATTACTCGCAAGTTGAAGGGATTGACTTTGATGAGACTTTTGCACCAGTTGTACGTTTGGAAGCAATTCGAATTCTTTTAGCATTTTCTTGCTTCAAGAAGTTCAAATTATTTCAAATGGATGTCAAATCAGTTTTTCTAAACGGGTATATAAATGAGGAGGTATATGTTGAGCAACCTCCAGATTTCGAAAGCTCAAAACACCCGGATCATGTGTTTAAGCTCTCCAAGGCATTATATGGGCTAAAACAAGCTCCTATAGCTTGGTATGAGAGGTTGAGTTCTTTTTTTTCTTGAAAATAATTTCTCTAAAGGAAAAGTGGACACAACTCTATTCTTGAAACACTTTGGGAAAGACATATTAGTTGTGCACATAGATGTGGATGATATCATTTATGGATTCACAAATTCTCAAATGTGCAAAGAATTTGAGACTCTCATGGACAAAAAATTTGAGATGAGCTTAGTTGGAGAGCTGACTTACTTTCTTGATTTTCAAGTAAAGCAATCTAAGGATGTCATTTTCTTAAACCAAGGAAACTATACAAAGGAGCTACTTAAAAAAATTGAAATGGATGATTGCAAGCCTAGCTCCACTCCTATGAGCACTCTCACTAAACTTGACTGTGATGAAAAGGTCAAAAGTATAGACCAGAAATTGTACAGAGGCATGATTGGGAGTCTTTTGTACTTAACTGCCTTTAGGCTAGACCTCGTGTTTAGTGTGTGCCTATGTGACAGGTTTCAAGGTAACCCTAGGAAATCTCATTTAGTTGCCACCAAAAGAATTATGAGATATCTTAATAACACTCCCAACCTAGGATTATGGTATGATAGGAATTCTCTATTTGATATTCATGCCTACACTGATTCATACTTTGCTGGATGCATAGTACATAAAAAGAGTACTAGTGGCATGTGTTGTTTCATTGGCAGCTCGTTAATATCTTGGGCTAGCAAGAAGCAAAATTCGATTGCTCTTTTCACAGTTGAAGCTGAATATCTAGCTGCTGGAAGTTGTTGTGCACAATTATTATGGATGAAACAATAACTTCTAGACTATGGGATAACATGTGAAATTATGCCATTAAAGTGTGACAATACTAGTGCAATAGAGATGACAAAGAATTTTGTACAACATTCCATGACTAAGCACATTGATTTAAGATATCATTTCATTTGTGAACATGTAACTCACAAAATCATCTCTATAAAATATGTCCCAATTGAGGCACAACTAGATGACATATTCACAAAACCTTTGGGAGGAGACAAGTTTAATATGCTGAAGAGAGAAATTGGGATGTTGGACTTAGGAGACTGAAGAACAACTCAACTTATTTGTGGCTTAGCTATGCAAGTGTCACTAATTAATAGAGTTGTAAATTAATTGTGTTGCACAACACATACATGGTGTTCAACTATTTCATCTTATGATTATTTCTTTTTTAACTTCTCGGTAGATGTCCACCCAAGATGGGACTGTAGAATACCTTCGATAGTAAATGGTAAAGTTAAAGTATATTATGTATAGGTTTTGGCCACAAGTTTCGGACGTTCATTACATATATTTCGAGCGTCCAAAATATTGTTGATATCTAATGATCCCGAGCATCGGGCATCCATTATCAATTTTCGGGCGATCAATGTGAATAGGATGTACACTAATATGGAATATCTCAAGTTTTGGTTGACCACTCTATGCTCTTAGGGTGACCTCTGTTTGAAACCCATATACATGTTCCGAGGTTCAAGCGCCCAATGTTTGTCCTTCGGGCGACCGAAGTTAAACCATGCGCTCGAATCTAGTCCGAACATAAGGCACCCACTATTGCCATTCGGACGACCAATGTGACTATGACACAAAATCTCTGCTACTTCGGTCGACTTGTGACTTCTTTTAGGCGACTGAGGTCACGAACACTATATATAGTGGGTCATCCTTAACCGTCTCTATCTTTGGATTATTCTCAAAGGGCGACCTCCGTGCTCCTTCTTTTCTTCGACTTAGAACAAATTTCTTGAATCCAAACATCTTTCGAATCTCTCGTGATCATTCGTGTCTGGAAAGGATCAATGCCTTCTCCAATAAATATTCAAACAACTAGGTAAACTTAAAATCTCATCTCTGTGTATTTTTTACATAGACTTTTAGGTTTTCCTTTCTAAGCCCTAACCAAACCAATATCTTATTGTTATTGTGAATTATCTTCACAGGATCAAATCTTTTTTATTTCCGTCATTATTCTAAGTCCTTCTTGTATGAGTTCTTCTGAATTTGAACCCTTGATTCATTTTCCTCTTTGATCCTATCACTGTGCAACTCAAGTGTTTGTTGATTTGTCTAAGTAACCCCCTCTTCATCTACTTCCATCATGTCCCCTGTTAAGAAAATGGCCCAGAAACCACAACCTCCCAAAAGGCCTTCTCAACTCAAAAGGAAAGAAAAAGGATTCTAACCCCACAATCAACCGAAGATCAACCACCACCTCCCAAGAGGAGAGATAGAGGAGAATCCTCTTCTCAAGCTCCAGAACAACTCCTAGACAGAGGAGAGTCCTCTCAGGTCCAACAAACCTCCCATGCACCAGACAAAGAAGCCCCTTCCATCATCCTAACTAAGTTCATTAGTGAATATGTTTTGAACCAATATCCACTCCTCTATAACGACCCAAGAACAATTGAGACACAACACTCCATTGATTGAGAAGGTCTCCAACTCCCTGGCCTCAAAGAAACTTTTGAGCAATGTGATTGGCTCAAATTCCTTGATCTTGATGAGCTTGTCTATCCTTATATTATCAAACACTTCTATGCCAACCTAACATATGATGCCACCCACTAAGAAATCAAGTCTTATGTGTATAGTAGACAGTTTTCCATAACTGAATCCAAGTTAAATGAAATCCTTGATACTCCTGGTTATCCTCACATTAACCTTGCCCCTATGCACTGGCCTCACACCTCCTACACTCAACATCAAGTTGCAGTAGCTGTGAGTGGAGGGAAACTAGACACTTTTATTCAAGGATCATTTCACACGTAACTTAACCTAAACATGAAATCTATCCACCATATCATCGCCCATTTAATCCCTCCTAGGGCTGGCCATTATACATGGGTAAACTTACTTGACCTAACTGTCCTTGCTCATCTTATTGATCCCAATGCCCCTCGTATCTCATTAGGAAACCTTCTCATATATCAAATCTTAAAAACCAAGGAGAAGGTTCATTCCAAGTGGACTAAGTGTGCCCGTCTCTATTTTGGCAGTCTCATTACCTTCATCATTCGCCACACCTTTCGAAACATCCTATTCTCGTATATGAAAATTGTCCTTCACTCTACTCATGCGGATAGAATTTTCTTATCAACCTTGATGAGGAAAGGATTAACCCAGGAGACTTCCCAGGACAATGAGCAACCTGCTGGAGCTGAGAATCAGGGCAATGAGGATACTAAGAACTCCCCTGCAAATAAAGTCCCCAAGGGACCTACCACTACTTCTCATTCTCATAAACAAGCTATACCCTATGTAGATGCTTCCTCCTCTTCCACCTGGCCCTCAAGTCGAGAAGCATAGGATTCACTTTGTGGCAAAGTGGATACCCTAATTGATCAAACGAGTCAAGTTATCGACTTGCTGAAGAATGTAAGTGAGCGGCAAGATAGAGTTGATGACATAGGTATTGATCTTTGTGTCCACTGTGCCTTCTTCGACTATCATTGGCACCAAATGGTAGATTTCATGAGAGCGGTAGGATATAATCCCGATGTAACTCCAACCCAGTTTCACCCTTATGATTATTACAAAAGGGGAGGAAAAGGTCAGAACGTTGACCATCTAGGAGAAGAAGAAGACCCAGGCCAAGAAGAGTACCAAGGTGGAAATGGCAGTGACCATCAAGGAGAAGATGCTGACCAAAGAAATGAGGATTATGGAGATGGCCAAGAAATTGTTGGCGTATGAGATGCTGGACAAAAAGAAGAAGAAGGCCAAAGGAATGAAGACCAAAAGGAAGAGGGTGAAGGAGAAAAAGGTCTAGAAGCAGGCCAAGTCCAAGAATTTGGAGGCCAAGTTCAAGGAGTTGTCCATCAAGAAGATGATAAAGGACATGGTGTAGACAAGGGCCAAAGAGGAGAAGATAAAGAACAAGAAAAATAGAAGTTTGTCTACAAAAAGAAGAAGAAGAAGAAGAAGAAGAAGAAGAAGAAGAAGAAGAAGAAGAAGAAGAAGAAGAAGTAATAACACATCTAGAAGGAGATAAGATACAAGAACTAGTTGTTGTACAAGGGGAAGAAGATGATGAAGATGATATTGATAGTCTAATAAAAAGACTAGAAAAGAAGGTAGCAGAGCAGACAACTTCCTTAGTCACTAAGGAGACGGTCTAAAGAGTGGTGGAAAAAGACCCTTCTGCTAGAAAAACAGAAGATGCATCTTTCTCTTCCAAAAATGCAACCAAAGGCAAAGAGAAATATCCTCCTCTTCGATTGTTCTTTCTCCTGTGAAGAAATATGGAAAAAACTTTGGCAGAATAAATAAGGATAAAGACAAGAATAAATAGCTAGATGTCTCCTTATTCTTGAATGATAGACAAAATTTGTGTGTATGTGCCTCTCTTTTTTTTCTTCTAAAGGCTTAAATATCTTGAACCTGAGTGTTCATGTTGTATGAATGGTGTATGATATGTCATTTATCTCAGAAATGTCATGATTTTGGATATGAATTTTTTTTTTTTTTTTTTTTGCAAAGCTATGATGGTTTGGAATATGCTTTTCGGTGATAACTTGTAACCTTCCAAAACCTCAAATTTTAAGTTCAGTGTATAATGTTTTTAAATTTGAATATTATTAATATGCATGTGTCAAGAGGGAGAAATGCTTAAAAACGGAGATATATGATTTAGGGGGTGTAAACCTTGATAGTTGGACTTATATTTTGGATTATCATTTGAAACTAACCCTAAGTCACTCTCAATAATTTGTAATCATCAAAAAGGGCGAGATTGTTGAATCGAAGATTCCAAGATTGTTTGGATGGTCACAAATTATTAAGGAAGCTTAGTTATACTAATGATTTTCGATTTAATGTGTCAAGGAGATAACGTTTTTACTTCTGTCAGTCATCCCCAAGCTTAGATGTTTGCTTGTCCTCAAGCAATATTCAGAGCAAAACTCAGAAAATAAAAGTTTCGATCATAGTTTCCACCCTGCAGAATAACTACTTTTTTTAGCATGACCTTCATTTATGCACTCATCACCCGAACTTCTTTCCAAAATCTGACTAATCCCAGCCTCATAGATTCTTAGTGCTTAAACATATTTAAACTCTTTCAAGTTCAGCCCTACATGCACCAATGATTAGTATATCAAATAAGAACTTCAATATTGAAAACACGTGTATAATGAGCTTAAAAATATAATTTAATTTTCAGATTTTTTTTCTTTCTATCAGTTTCTTTTTCAGATTCTCGTCTACACACAGGATTACACAAGGAGGTCCGTGTAACGGGCTTTCCAC
>LTAE01002937.1:41393-52899 GCA_001647135.1 Pontederia paniculata | reverse complement strand
TACAAAATTTTTTTTTACAAAAAATATCGTTACTTTCTATATGTATATTATATAAAGAAAAATAAAAAATATATATTTAAAAACTTGAAAAGATAAATTGTTAGCTAGAAAACCTCTTTTCACATGGTCGGGTCTCAGAAGAAGAAAATTGATGTAACATGTTCCATGTTGCATATGGACATGTAAAAATATGTACTACAAGTGGACCCAAATAGATGAGAGGCACGATTGGCTGTCGCGGTACAGCGACTTGACCATTTTTGTGTCAACGTTGTCAGGCTTAAATCAATTATGAACTTTTTATTAAGATATGAATTCAATTCAATTTGGAGGAGGAGAATGATTCTTGTTCTTTTTTTATTGTCACCCCAGTATTTGGGAAGCGACACTGATTCTTCAATCCATACGACGCTAACGATTATGCGCATTGGCCATATATTGGAATCTCAGCCCACCATCGAATCCGATTATTCTGGTGTCGCTTTGGGATGTGTGCCTGACTATGGCAGGTGAGGCTTCCAACGGAGATTTTCTACGTTCACAGGGGCTCGAACTCGAGACCTCTACTTAAGCGGGGAGGAGCCGCTAACCATTCCACCTCGACCCCGTTGGTGATTCTTGTTTTGTATTTCTCCTCAACAAGCTTCCGGTGATCTTTGGGACGCTCATTTCTCGGCAAGGAAAATATATTTTCTATGTCCAATTTTTTAATGTACTATCTTTTTCTTTTAACAATTTTAATGTAGTCATTTTTAGACCACTGTTGTTTACCCTAAAGGAAAATTCTTCATTTTTGTCTAAACTCATCTTTTTAAATTTTCTTAATGCTCACATATTAAAAAAAAATAAAATATATTATTTTAAATATGAAATTAATGAAATTATAAGGTTCTAAAAAGACTACCTGAAAAAATTGAGAAGGCTTTTGTTAATTCGAAAAAACCATCCGAAAAAATTAGGATAATTTTTTATTTATAAAAAAATCATTCACTATGTTGTAGAACACGAATTTGGAGACACTATGACTACATAATATGTTGACAAAAAAGTTGACTAGTCAAAAAATAATAATATGAAAACAAAAGATTTTATTGAATACAAAAAATTATCCAACTAAGCAAAAACAAAAATCTAAATAAATACAACAACTGTCACAAATCTAATGTATCAAATGGATCCTACATGGTTCTAAAGATTATTATAACTTTTCTAAAGCCAAATAAAATGTCATTAAAACTCAAACACGTGCATTGCATCAACATAATCACAAGCACTTTGTTGCCGCACATGCCACAAACATGATCATCTACTATAGTGTTAGTTACTTGTAGAATCATATACATAAAAAAAATAATATCACATGAGCTTTTACACCCAGTATATAAAGCACAAGTATATAAAAGGTTCAATAGCATGAACATAACTAAAACAACAATGACAATTAAGTTCATATTTGTATAAGACGGTACTAATAATATAAATGAATCATTGTGCGAAAACTTGGTGGAACTTTAAAGCAATAGGAACGATAGCAACACCTCTAGGTTGATACGGTATATAATGATATGTATAATCAAAAGAGAGTCAAATGACAATTAAATTCGATGACATTCTTTATACAGTAAGACCAATCGGTAAGGAACGAATTTCAAAAGCCAATAATACTTTCATTTGAATTCGATTCGGTAAGGTCAAAATGTAAGAAGTAGATCTCCCAAGGCCATATTATTTTTTCCTTTCGGTAACAACAAATAAAAGGACAATAAGGAACAACAATACGATTGGTTGAACTCGATAAATTAGAAATTTGATATCAATACGATGGAACAAAAATAGATGATCATATATGGTACAATCCATCTATTATCTTTTCTAAAGACAGTGGCTTGCACATTTTACATTGAAGCCCTATCTTACAAGGAATTGTCTTGTTGCAGCATGCTAGGTGATATATAAGTGTTTAGGTCTGACTTATCCCATTAGTGTATCAAGAGTGTCTTTAGGTTCATTTCGGTAAACAATGTGAAGCTTGTGACATTCATTTTAACCATGATGATAAGACGATAATATCAGCGGGGTGATGCGTGCTAATTATGCAGATAAAATCGCTAGCAAGTGTACTAGTCGTATCAAGTAATAAAGAAAGTGAATAGAGTGTCGATCCCACGAGGAATTTATTCTATTAATTTCTAACATAATATTTTAATGAGAGGGGTACATTGAGTTTAAAAAATTTATTGATTATGAAAATAAAGATTAAACAATGATAATGATTTAACAATTAAGTGTCAGAATTTTGATGACTTGGACACTGGACTTGGATGAATAAAATAAGAGAATTTTGAGTTTTAATAAATCAATTTTAGTTCTTAGTCTTTCTCAAGAGAATTAGGTTTTACTGAAATTTAGATGTCATATCCAGGATGCATCTACTAAATCAAATCTAATAAAGATAATCGGTCCTATCCAGGATGTCAAGTCTCTTATTAGGATTTGAAACACATTAATTTGTAAAATTTAGACTGAGGATTGTTCCTATACAGGATGACAATTCCACATATCTCACATGCAACGCTCTTATCCAGGATGACACCAGATATGGTATGCAATGTATAAAGAATAAACAAAATTTTAAAATTCAAGACTTGTAAATAAGTTATTCTTATCCAAGATGATAACTCATTCATAAATCATAAATCGAGAAAATATTTCATAGAAATCCAACAAAACATGCACAGGAGATTGAAAAATAATTCAAATTGATATTCACAAAATCTAGAGTTNAAGATGATAACTCATTCATAAATCATAAATCGAGAAAATATTTCATAGAAATCCAACAAAACATGCACAGGAGATTGAAAAATAATTCAAATTGATATTCACAAAATCTAGAGTTCTCAGTTCCCTTTTTACAAGAAGAATTCTTCAAAAGAAAATCACTCTAAAATATGAGAGTTCATCCTTTGTATAGATGGGAGAAGATGATACAAGAATAATTACAAATAAAATAATATAGAATAATTACACCTTGGGTTTCTTGACGATCGTCAATCCTGCAGCACTTCGTCTTCTCCTTCTTTAAGTTCTCCCAGGCTCCAAGCATCCGTTCTCTAGGATTTTAGGTGTTATTTATAGGGATGGAGAGACCTTGGGATGATGAAATTCGTCTAGGATTAGAGTAGGATTGATAGAAAATCAGAACCGTCTAAAAATTCCATAAAAAATACATTTATATAGAAAATCTCATAAACTATCACGGCCCGTGACCGAACGAATGCTTATTCAGGAGTTTGTCACGGCCCGTGACAGAAGAGTCACGATCGTGACCGAATAGGTTGACTGCGCATGTCAGCCCGTGATATGGTCATCACGGTCGTGACCAAAGAGGGCTATTATGCGTCACGGCCTGCGACATGGATGTGATCGACCAAAATCTCATGATGTCATGGTCCGTGATCTGAGAATCACGATCGTGACCGAAGATGAATTCTTCGTCGAGTAATGTCACGACCCGTGACAAAAGTGTCACGGCCGTTACCGAAGCTACAATTCTTGTTCATGTCACGGCCATGACCGAAGCTTGGTTTCATTGTATATGTTGTCACGGCCCGTGACAACTCATCACGGCCCGTGACGAAACTTATTTTTTTTCTTTTCTTTGATCTTTCCTCCGCCATGCATCCAACGTCCCTTGGACATATAGAAAATACACATTATGTAGATGTTGACTCTTGAGTAAGATAAAATAAATAAAATATGAAATATGCACGATTATGTTGATGAAATGTACGTAAACTATGTTTAATATACACTGGAAAACATGACATAATGAGCAATTATCACGGGGTATCAACCACAATAAAAATATGCCCATCATGTGGAGAGGATGCTCGAGTATCCTCTTTACTGTAGAGTGGGGAGCAGTTCGTGCAACAAGAACAAAGTGGTATCACTGCAGTTAAACCACTGACCTTTAATGATAAGAAGCATTCGATAAATAATAACTCTCATAACGATACACATGATGACCATAATTATTAATCTTGTTATCCTTACGTGTATACCTAATATAGGTCTTTATCATATCATAACGTAGTATAATATAAGCAATATAATCATACAAGCTACAATGGGAGTACAATTGGACCATGGAAGGTAGGTCATGAGCCATGAATTCAATAATCACAAGTCATGACATGAGTGTCATGATTGTGATCGAACATGATCCTTCCAACGTCTGATGGTCATGGGTCGTGACTTGGGTATCACAGCCTTGATTTCATGTATTTGTCTCTAGGTTCATTCATCATGGGTCATGACTCTGATATCATGGTCATGGCTGAGAGTTAATAGTTCACGAATGTTCATCACAATCATGTCTGAATACAATCATTTCCAAATGATTTATCACGGGTCATAACTTTAGCATCATGATCGTGGCCGAATGTGAACATTCTATGAGTACGTGTGACGTGACTAGGCATTCTATGAGTACGTGTAACGTGACTAGGGTGTCACGATGGTGCCCCAAATAATGTTAATCACATTATGTTGGTCATGGACCATGACTTGGGCATCACCACCGTGACCGAGTGTAGGCTCTTCACGATTGGTTTGGTCACGAGCAGTGACTCGAGAGTCCTCGATTATGATCAAGGGTAGATCCCTCAATTCCCTTCTTCACAAATTGTGAATTTGCTTTGCGGGTTGTGATGATATGATGTTTAATGATGTTGATAAAAAATCTCGATTTTTGGATACGAAATCATATCGATTACATATCTTATCATATGAACAAACATCTCTATATCAAGACTAATTGTTGTCATGCTTAAGTACATGAACAATATGGTGAATTTTCTATGTAAAATGAACATTCAAATGATCTCAAGAAGGCTATGCATATAACTAGGGCAAATCATCCTCGAGAAGGACCTTCCCGGATAAGATGCTAACCATTTACTAGCGCATAGGGACTCAACAAAACCATCGTGCTCATTGGTTTTACAAAGACAAATAAAGGTCAACTAGGTCCCCGACTATGATTCACATCTACTCATGTTCATGAAAATGGAATGAAGTATCTTTTCGAGCCGGAATCGCGGGACCTCCATACTTTTCTATACAAAAAGAGGTTGTTATCATATTCTTTGGCAGAATACATGATCAAACATTCAAAATCATGAATAGGTAAGAATCCTTAGGCATACTCGTCTACTAGAAAGTTACATCTACAGGAGATATTTTGATAATATACATATTTTAGCCAATATGCTCAGATGCCCCATTCTTCGTCAATCTACCCTTGTGTCCCTCTGTGACGATCCTTCCCCTGAATGTTGCTCCTCCGTCCCTCAACTGATCTCACCTTTTCCTGTAATTTTTTTGCTTAGGCATTAAGTTGTGCATTATAATCGAAGAAAAGAGCGTCACAACTCACCTTGACTAATGATGAGAAAATAAAAATGATTGCAAAGAGAAGAGAGATATTTTTTTTCCTTTTTAGGTGATAAAAAAAAGGATGGAAGAGAAAAAATTAGGGACCAGTGATGGGAAAATCTTGAAGAGAAGATAAAACACTAAATAATGATTTAATTGACTTTTGGATCTGAATTGGTCAAGGGGTATTTTGGAGATTAAGAAGTTGGGAAGTTTATATAGTTATGGCATCGATTCTAGTCTAACAAATACTAGCTAGACATTTGAGCAGTATTTTTTATATCAGATTGATCACGAAGAAAACCAATTTAATCCAACATTTAGATGAAAAAAAATGAAAAAATAAACAAAAACTTGAAAAATATATATATGGAAAATAAAGAGTATAGTTGAGGAAGAAAGGTGAAAGAAGGGAAAGTGATAAAAATTAAAAAAAATTGAGACTATGGAGAATTTGTTAAAAAAAAGGAAATTAGTAAAAGCAAAGTAAATCAAAAGGGAAAAAATATTTTACAAACTTTTAGACAATAAGAGAGTAATTTATAACTATTTTAATTATATATATTAAGAAATAAGAAAATAATCTATTGATGTTGAACTAATTTGAAATAATGATTTTAAGGTTATTATTCAATTATATTTATTTTTTGATACTTTCGTTCCATTTATTACCAAAGTAATAAATAAGGATTTAAAGGAGAGAACTCCCATGCTTTCTTTTCTAGAAGTGTTGGATTAATGAATGACTCAAACACTATTTACCTCTTTAATTTTCTTTTTAATTTGAGCCCTACATCGGTTTTAAAAATGATCACCTCAATTAACTATTAAAAAAATAAATAAAAAAACAATTTAATTTGATTGATCATTCATGAAATATAGTTTATCAGCCATTGAGGGGCATGTTTGGGTGTTCAGTAATTTTGAAGTATTTGACTATTGCGTCATAATATTTTTTGTTGACGAATTTTTTTATAAATAAGTGTTGACATTAATTTTTGTCGGATGAAAATACAACATAATGAGTGAAAGACGATGTAAAATAATTATCTACTTTTACCTCAGTATTTTTTTTCTTTCTTCTTTCTCTCTTTTATCCTTTTGTAGTTACAACGTATTTGAAAAACTTATTTTTTTTACGTCGAAAAAAAATTTATTGTAAGACACTTTTAAAAAGGTATTTTACTATAACTTTTTAAAACGTCGAAAAATTTTACAAAGTTTTTAAACATGTCCTTATAACATTGCTCTTCAGTAGTGATAGATTTGGCTTCTTCGACATATTACTTATAAAATAATATCAAACAATTTATAATGTGGCTTCTTAGTGCTCCCATGAGAAGGTTACCAGTCAAATTGATCAGGTTGGATACAATTTGAGGAAATTCAAATCCAACTTGACTTCGGGCTACTTATTATTTTAACTTTAATTTTTATTTTCGGTATTTTAAATAATTTTTTTTATCTTTCCAAGAGTTTTTATAACAATGTGAATTAATTTATTTTAACATTCATCGGTATTCTATTACCTTATGTTTTGTGTTCTATTGTATTATCAAGTTTTTATATATATACTTTTCTATATCTAATTTATTTTATCATGAAGATAAAATTATCAAATGAAAGTAACAAAATAAATTCTTTTTTGACGTGAATAAGAAAATATCATGGAAACAAATTTTGAGCATGCTAATGATGAAGGATAATATGTCATATGCATAAATCAAGGATAAAGAACAATATATCAAGAACTAGAAAATGTTATAAGGACAAATTTATGTCATTTTCTTCTTTAACCTCTAAATTCAATTGGAGTATTGGAAAGTCTAAACTTCCATGTTTACGGTGCTCAGATCTTAAAACTTATCTCCAAAAAATAAATAAAACACAACACAATATTAAACTGGAATGAAACATAAAGTTTGGATTTGGGGCCTTTGCAGTAACATCTATCTGATATTGAGAGGCCTAGCCCAATTGGTGCCTCCAATATATTTTTTTATTCTGATAAAATGAAAATGTTGTTTAAGAAAAATACAAAAATAGATTCCAGTATTAGACCAAAGTTTAATGATAATCCCGAAATGAGCTTCACATGAATGTTGTCATGATAATTTTATATCTTAGTATGTCGAAATCTTTGTTTGAGCGTATAACTCATTTAACGTTTGTAAAATCATTTATGAAAAAAAGGATTAAGAAATATGTAGAGCAGATTCTGTTCCATATATATGGAATACTATCTAATTTAAAATAAATAATTTAGATCAAGATAATGATTCATTCATTTAAAATAAAGATCACGATCTGATCCTTCATTTTAAATGAGATGGCATTCTATACATTTGGCATATTCCTTATTCAAAAAAAGAATATTGATCTATAATAATATTCGCACGTTAATGAAAAAAATATTGAATCATACTTCTATTTTGTAACAGGAATAGACATTGATATTTTTTCCCAAATAAGTAATTCCATGATATTAACGAAATAAATTTAGAGGATAACTTTTGCTTCATTCACCGCAAAATTTCATTTTATTTCCCAATTATATATCATTCTTTGCCATCTTAAAATTTTGATAGAAAAGCATGTTGATCACTTGTGAACAATAAATATTCATACATGATTTGTCCCGCATGTAAGACATTAAGATGAATGAATAAGGTGTCCTAAATGGCGTTTTCATAAAAAAGATATATTTATCATTACTATTTTTTTTATTTATTACTACTAATTATATATCATTATATTATATTATTTTATATGATTTCTAGTGTGATCAAAATGATTTTTTTATGAATAAATCACCAGTTGATGAATTTGTGGTTATCACAAAATTTAATCTAGATTTCAAATATTTACTCAACTAGATCATGAAGCATTTTAAGGTTATCAAATAGATAATATTTGGAAATAAATAATAGATTATATATTAAAAAGTTAGGCAAACAAATGAATATGAATATATTTTGATTAGTATATATCTTAATGATACGGAAGTGCATAATATTTTTTATGAAAATAAACTATAAGATGTAAAACAAATATTGAGATGATGAAATTTACGAATAATAAATATTTACATCATATATTTTATTTTGATAAAAAGTTTAAAATAAGATATATACTAATCAGAATATATTTAAATGTTTGCCTTACTTTTTTCGGATATAATATAGTATTTATTTCCATATTGTATTTATTTTAACCTTCATTTTTTGGTTCAATTGGGCAAATATTTGAAACTTATGTTAAATTTAGTGATAGCCACAAATTCATCAAATGGTTATTTATTTATAAGAAAAAACATATTATCAAACTTTATTATTGAATCACTTGGAGCACCGAATACAAATTGGCAAATCTTTTTTTTTTTTTTGTTTCGTTGCTTCCTTCAATGAGGACAAGTCACTATAAACACTCTCAAATGTTTGTTCTTCTTTTTGTTGGCATAGTCTGCATGCATGCATATGCCCAAAAAATTACTAGTTAATGTTGCAGTTATCCGATTGAGTGATCAGTTCGTATATATATTCTTCCCTTCCACCAGCAGCCAGAAACAAATATATCAAAAGATGATGCTGCTGTCGATACCACACAACAGTTTTGAGTGGCATATTTGGTGCTGTTTTTTTTCTTATTTAATTGAATTTTTTTATTTTGAGATTTTCATGTAAATAAAAGTTCTTCTATTCAATCTCATCTGTATCTTCCTAAAAAAATATAGAAGTTGTGTATATTACACTTTTCAGTATAAAAATATTTACCAGCTAAAAAAATATAAAGTTCTTATTTTATTTTCCAAAATATATTATATTTCTTCCAAAGTGTGTATTTTTACTTGTTATCCTCAATAATTTTTTATTTGTAGGATAACTTTTTAACGTTGAAAATCATCAGTCCGGATTTCATCAATAATGTGCTCTTAGTCGTCCATTATTGGTCACAAATAATCAGGGACGGACGGGCCCCCCTAAATTGTTTTTATTTATGTATATATTATATGTAATGTTTCTATATGTTATATAATGTTATATAATATATCTGAGAACCACTACTCTCATTATAGAAACCCTTTCGGTAAATTATAAATGGTAGGTGACTAAGAATAAATTATACATGTTTAAAGTATGATTGATTTGAAAAAAAAATACAACAAAAAAACATGCCTACAAGTCTACAACACAACAAAGGAGAACAAGAAATCTAGTTTCAGGATTCATAGTACCACGGTCCCTGGCGAATCCACGCATTATGCAAGAGAGTTCTATTGTCTTGTCATTGGTGGTGGTGGCGATGATTAATAATTGAGAAATAAAAGGATGGTAATTTAGTGTTAATATAGACATCACATTTACGAATTGCCTTTTAATATTAACCATTACGTGCCGCTAAACGAGTAAACTTGTCTAAAATTGACCTATATGTTATAACAAAATTGTGACGAATGAAATTTTAATTAGATGATGTGTCCGCCCACCTTAATTTGTTAAAAAAATATATATTATATTAGCAGAAGGAAAGTTTAAAAAAAGAGATAAATTAACTTTTGAAATATACTTCTTAATACCTTTTAATCATCATGGAATATGAACTATACATTTATGAAGAGTATGAAAATGATATATATTATATGAGACATATTAGCGTGCATACACAAATTGTGTATGCACTTTGCACATATAAATTCTAAGTCTTTGAATCAACATCAGTTTTAATCTGATAGTTCAAAATACAGACAATTTGCATCATTTGCATCATACGCTAATATTTGTCATGTTATATTTTTTATAAGTTCGTATGTTTGACAATTCCAAAAAAAATTAAATCTTCACTTGGTTAAACTACTATTTTTAATAATAGAATATTTTAAATATTAATTAATAAATTATTATTATTATTAAAGTTATTGTATGAAAAATAGAGATTCAATTTTTATTTTCAACTTAGTCCTCTTCCTTCAGTTGAATTTTTATATTTCGATTACGAATATATATATATATATATATAGTTATTATATTATTGAATAATTAAATATTGATCATTAATAATTAGTCATTATCCATTAATTAACTTTTTATCCACTCATTAAATTGTTATTAACGTAAAACATAGTCTAAATAAAGGTCATAACTAAGTGATGAGAACCATCCATAGTGAAAAAACCATAATAGAATTTTACATTGCTTTCGAAAAAAGAATTTTAGATTAAACATGAGTTACTTTTTTATTGCATAAATCTCATGAACTAAAATATAAGGGAAAAAAATTAACGAATAGAAAGATTGATGAAGTTCTTAGTTGCTAACAACAAACAAATCATAATATAAAAAATTAATTAATCAAACGAGAAAAATATATTTTTTCTTGAAAAATAATTTTTTAGAAAAACAGTTATTTTCTTTTTTTTTATTATTTTTTACTAATATTTCAGTTCAAAATAGTTTCCTTCTCTAAAATGCAATCACAATTAGGTATATATAAACTTTTTTCAAATAAAAAGAAAATATTTACAACATTGACAGCTGTTAAAAAAAATGTGGGTGACAAGGCGATCAAAGTGTGATGCTTGGATACGTGGCTTGTTGCTTGGATACGCCACAAAGCGCTACAAAACAAGGGACGGGATCCGGTGTCCCCAGCCGCCCTCCCAGCGACCATGCGATCGCCTGACGCGTGTCTCCGGCAGCGTTCCCACGTGTCGGACTAAGACTGTGTTTGGCAAGACAAAAAATAGAGTTTGAAATAATGTTTAGTGGTTTGACTAAGTCAACCCGCTAAATTAAGTGTTTGATAAATTAATTTTATCATTAGCGTTTAGCGGTTATCTAGAGGTTCATAGTAGTTTAATTTAAATAGCTTTTAGCGTATAGAGTTTAGAGGTTCAATTTTTTTTTCAAATTTAGCCTTCTAATTATAATATCTTCTTCCTATATTTTTATATATTTTTTATTATAAAAATTTCAATAAAATAGTATGAACATAAATAAAAAATTAAAACTATATTGATTTTATGTATGAATATAACAAAATTTTAACTGAAAATAATTTATTCTTA
>LTAE01002937.1:12481-39938 GCA_001647135.1 Pontederia paniculata | reverse complement strand
GATACTATTAAAAAATATTAAATTAAAATATAATTTATTATTTAGATAAAAAAGTCATAAATAAGTGATTAAATATGAACAAAAATTAAATTTATTTTCAAAAGTTATGATTAATTAACATTTTATTTGATACAAAAATTATTAATAAATATATATCTTAAATAATTATTTATTAAAATACAAATATCAAGTAAAGAATTCTTTTATATTTAAAAAGAAAACGAAAAAGAAATAAAAATTGATTTAAAAGGCTTTTAACTATAGTTTTATTCATGACCCATTAATCTTCAAAGCCCTCTCTCTTTTCAACCCAATTTTTTTTTTGCTTGAACCGGCCGGTTCATTGAAAATGGCCGGTTCAAACGGTCCGACCACTAATTTTCCGGTTTTTGACCGGTCCAACACCTTATCCGATTTTTGCATCGAACCAGGACCGGACTAGGCCCCGGTCGACGATCGAACCGGTCGAACCGGCCGGTCCGGTCCGGTTCTGACAACACTGCTTGGTTATAGAAAGAATAATAGTCATTTTGACGATTTGATTCGGAAGCTAAGATTATTTAGTAACGAAAAGAAGTGGTAGAAGAAAGAAGTGAATGGTGGTGAAAGAGAGTAATGTTGGATTATTAATAAGTTCATATTTGAATAAGAATTAAATGATAAGAATTGGTTAAATTAAATTGTAAAAAAAATAATTATGAGATTCAAAAGATTAATTAATTTTTTTTTAAAAAATTATTTTCATATTTAGTTTGATATAAAAGTTCTATTTAATATTATAAAAAAATAAGTAAAAAAATTATAACCCATTAAAAATTATCTGATAAGTTGAGTTTTAAGTTATTTGATAGGTTTCAAACTATCATCTTAATTTATTTAATTTTATAAAAAAAATCATATTCAAGCATGATTCCACCCTAATACCAATTTAACCTAACTTACTTTATCAAAACTCTTAATCCAAATATAATTTAGAAGTATCCCAATTTTACAATTACATACAAGCTCAAGTTACAATTAGTATGTTATGTCTTTAAAAAAAAAGAAGGAAGAGTTAAATGCCAAATTGTTACAAAAATTGACGGAATGAAATGTATAATTTTATAATATCAAAATACAGATCTTTTAAATTTACTATTGATGAAGAAAAGGGAAACGCAACAATCAGATACTAATTTATTGCATTCTTAAGTGGAGACTATTGACTGCCATGAATAAAAATTTAGAGCACATTCTTCTTCTTCTTTTTTTTTAGGTTAATTTGGTACATTAACCATTAATTAGTTCGAGATGAGATAATTAAAATTAGATATTTTTACAATGTTTAGTTGGTGCATACTTTCTAACGATTCATGATATTTCCTCTCAATGAATTTTATTAGCAACTACTGATATTTCAAATTATGAGCTTTTAATTATTTGCATGAAAATGGGAAATGTTCTTTTGATTTAAAACATGAAAAATGTGTCATAATTTGACTTTAGTCACAATAAAAGAAGCGGTAGTTTTGGTAACATCAACAAATAAAAGAAAAAAAGAAAAGAAAGAAACGCATGTGATTTTTCTAAGTTATCTACAAACTGTCGAACAATTTTAAATACATACGTCCATGTGTCCCAAATTGCCCTACTATTCAAGAAGCAGCGGCGATTTTTCATGTCACGGGATATTAACGATTATGCGCATTGACCACAAATTGAAGTCTCGACTCACTATCGAACTCGATTTTATAGTATCGTCCCGGATCGCGTGTCTAACTATGATAAGTGAGACTCCCAACAAAAAATATGCTGAATTCACGAAGACTCGAACTTGAGAATTACTTAAGCAGTGAGAAACCGCTTAGCACTTATCCGTCGGTGGCCCCAAATTATTTTTGAATTGCATAAAAATAAAAAAAATAGACTAAACATTTAAAAAAAAATAGATATACACTTACATATTACTATCTCTTCTCTTTGGCTCCCGTTCCTTTATATTTAAAGGCGCCGCGACGACGGGGCAAGACGCTGCTGCTGTGAGTGCTGTGCTCACTGCTGCAGCGGTCAGCGCCAATGCCATCCGTCTCTTTGTCCCCTTCATCGCTCCTCTTCCTCCTCCTCTCAGCCAAAGACGCCATTTTTATATGAACACAGCTCCATTCCTCTCCATATTTTAATCTCTCTCTCTCTCTCTCTCTCTCTCTCTCTCTCTCTCTCTCTCTCTCTCTCTCNGCAGGACTCCGGTTCGGAGTCCAGCAGCAGTTCCGGCTCCGGCTTCCGTTGCGCGCCCCGCCGGGCCGACGACACCGTCCGGTGCCTCCTCGAGGCGGAGCTCCGACACGGCGGAGGCGAAGGCGAAGGCGCCGGGAGGCGGCAGCTCGTTCGCGGCGCCCGTTCCAAGGGCGCCGCGCTCATGAAGCTCTCCTCTGTGATCAATGCCGTGAAGCTCCTATCTTTCTCATCCAACACTTCTTCCGCCGCCGCCACCGCCGCCGCCGGCCGCGGCGGGCGTTCCGGGGGCTTCTCGAAGAGGCTGATCCGGAGAAGCTTCTGGAAATCGAAGAGGGCGCGCCAACCGGAGGAGACGGACAAGGTCCGCGTACGAGACATCGTGCCTCTGCGGTCATCGGAGGAGGACGCGGACGATCGCCGGTCGTTCGATTTCCCTTCCCCCGTCGCCAGCAACTGCAGCAGCTGGTCGGAGACGGCCTCCTCCGCCTCGGACTTCCTCCCCTCGTCCGTCTCCGCCTCGGAGAACCTCGACGACGTCGTCGCCGCTGTCTCCGTCGCCGCTGTCGCCGTCGCCGTCGAGACCAAGAAGGACTCCTCGCCGCCGAGCACCCCGATGCCCGCGGACACTGTCGCCGGCCGGCACCGACCGCCGTCGAAGGTGAGAACGACCTTTTTTTATTTATTTTTTACTTGTTTAAACGTCACCGGAGTTAATTTCTAGTTTTCCTCCTTAAAATAAATTAATTGGAAACCAAATTAGTTGGTTTGTGTTCCGGATCAAATGACCGAAAGTTAATAGTCTCGAATTTGAGCTTTAAAATCGTCAATTTGATCAAAATTTATCTTCTCGTTCTCGTTCGAATATCAAATTAATAGTGTGCTAATAGTTCTGGATATTGATCAAGTTAGACCAAAAAAAAAGAAATTAATTTGGAAATGGACCCGAGTCGGTTGCAACGGGGTTAATTTAATTGCGTCGGGTCGATAGCGACCTCTTAGTTGTACTTGTTCTTATCTGACTACTGTCAAAATTAGTACCACCTCCACCTCCATTTGTTGCCCATTTGAAACTTTGAACTCACCAACGCCTCCCAACATTAACTGCTCAATTCATTTCTTGCTGTTTATTAAGCATCTTGGTGGCCGGGTCTACGTGCACCATATAAATATCCTTTAGCATCATAATAAAGTAATGAACAAATGTTTTATTTGCATTGGGGAAAGTTGGGATGATTGAATGATAAGTTGGATTATTATTTGGGTTTCTAGTAAAGTGGTTGGTACATGTAATATATGTATGGTAGGTGATGGATGGATGGATCATGGATGGCCCTTGGCCATACGCACTGGTGCTGGATTATAAGATTACGACCCTCGAACAACCTAATCTTTTAAATGGTTCCATTATGAGCTCCTACCTAACGCTAAACAAAGTTCGGATGCTGCAGCCAGCAATGGCCTTTCTTATGTTTATCAAGAATGTGTTTGTGTGTAACTAAGTTCTGTTGACACACCTGATTAATAGAGATGTATTTCGAATTAAGGAATCGAGAGTTAGTAGCCCCGAGTTCGAATTCGAAGTCATCAAAATTTAGTCAGAGGAATATTTTTTCTGCTCTTTATCTTCGACTTCGAATTAGTTAGATGCTAATAGTCGTGGACACCGGAGATTTCGAATGGGTATAAAAAAAAATTGGAAAGGTGACCAGCGACCCCACCCCCCTCTGGAAAAGCGTAAGCAAAGCGAACCACGCGTGCCTCCCTTTTTGCACCTCGACGCGTCTCTCGGACTCATACCATTGAAACCGAATCACTTTTTTAATCTTTTATTATTATTGATAAATTATGTTTGTTTGAACTCAATTTTTATTAATAAATTGATTTATCTAAACTTACTATTACGGTGATAATGTCAGGAAGTCGACGAAGAAGAGGATAAGGAACAGCTGAGTCCAGTGTCTGTGATGGATTTCCCCTATGAAGAAGACGAAGAAGAAGATGATGACGATGATGAAAGCAGCAGCACTGCCTCGCCTTCCTTCAATCAATCCCTTGCTAATATTGAGAGTATGGTTTATATTTACATATTATTATAGACACATGCATCAATCTTATTAATAGTACAACAATTAAATATATAGAAAACAAAGTTGTCCTCGACAAGTCAAGTCCATATCGAAACATGGAAAGCCAATTCCATTTGTTGTGCACTATTCCCATATTTTGTACATATCCTTCCCTTTCCTTGGTTCATGTGATCCGCCGGAATCTTCTCATCTCGTCCATTTGTCCCCATTTCTCCAGCTTATACTCGTTTGGACCACTTTATTTATTCTCTCGTGCAACGCCCAAAACAACAAAATAATTATTCTATTCAGCTAATTGACCAATTATGACATAAACGTGTCGGGTTAATAATAAATAATAAGAAATTTTAGAGTTCAATATAGGTGGTCCATAATTAAGTAGGGAACACTATATTACTTACATTTTCAATCGTGTGAAATCTACGATAGAAATTAAAATTTCTCTCTTAAATTTATCTATCATACATTATGTATGATACGGTTAAAAATATAGGTAGTAGATACTACGGTGCTTTCTACCTCTATTTTTTCTAAAATTTTATTTGGTTTTTGCTGATATAAAAAAGGGTTCAATGTAGATCATGCTACCTACATCTTCAATCGTAGGATGTTAAATTTATGGTAGAGATTAGATTTTCACTTCTTATTTTTTTTCTCTTCTAAATTTATTCACCATAGATTAAAGATCCTACGATTCAAGATGTAGATAGTATGATGCTCCGGAGTAATTCCATTTTTTTTCATATTAAAAAAAATAATTAATTTGTTGTTATCTTCTAAACGTGGCGCAGGGACAAAGCTGCAGCTGCTGCAGAAGATCCGACGGTTCGAGAGCCTTGCTGAGCTGGCGGGCGTCGATCTCGAGGCGCGCTTCGAGGATCTCTCGACGTCTGGCGACGAACACCAGACAGCGTCGGAAGACGAATCGGACGGCGACAACGTGGCGATGAGTCGGACGGCGGAGACGAGGGCGTGGGTCCTACTGGAAGAGCTGCGTGGCGGGCCCCACCGGCTGGGATGCTTCGAGAAGCTTCTGCTCGACTTCTTCGTGCAGGAGCTCCGGCGCTCCGACGAGGACGACGACGACGTTATTAATCTCAGCCGTCCGTCGCGATCGAAGGGCGCCGAGGCGTCGATGCTGAGAGCGGCGAGGGATTGGATGCGGGGTGACGTGGACGGACGCGGCCGCGACGCTGCGATCATGGAGATGGAAGGGAACGGACGGCGGAGATGTCACGGGGAGGAGGAACAGGAGGAGTTGGGCGCGGAATTGGAGGAGCACGTGTTTGGTTTGCTGGTGGAGGAGATGGTGGCGCACTTGGCGTCGAGTTGATTTGGCAAAAAAATTGGACCTTTTTTTTTGGCCTCGTTGTTTAATTTTTTTTTTTTGCCACCCTAGTTTTCGAGAGGCAGTGTCATCATCCAACCCGTAGGGCGCTAGAGAGCACACTGTCCACAAAATTGAATCTGGTCCATTATAGTCCCAATTAATTTGGTGTCGTTCCGTGTCACATACCTGACTATGGTAGGTGAGACTCCCACCAAGAATATTCTGCGTTCACAAGGACTCGAACTCGAGAACTACTTAAGCGGGGAGGAACCGCTTACCACTCCACCCCAACCTCAGTTGGTTTAATTATTTTTCGTTGCATTGTTACGGGAAAAGATTTGTACATGTCGGGGGCTGTAACAAGAGCTACCCAATTTTGAAATAATTAAATATGTACTATATATTTTGTTTATGTTTGCTCGGAAGTTTTTGGCTCGAGCATGGACAGTGGCCCAGTGAGGCAGGGCTCTAAGTCAATTAAGTTCATAAGGGTTACTAATTACGCAATCAAGTAAGGCGAGGGGGGTATGTATATTTGCTAGGTGTGCTCAAATCTTAATAATTATGATTTATGTCCAGAAATAAGCATATAGGCTGATGTCAGTCTTAAATAAAGGGTAAAGAAGATAATGATTAATTTTAATGATTGAGATTTGTTACGGTTTAAGAAAACAAAAAATAATGGATTCGATCACAGGGTGTCAAAAAGTGGATTAACTTGTAAATTGATGACAACTTATTAAAATTATCGTGCTTAATGTTCTGTTCGGCACGCCTCTAAAATAATATCTACAGTAGCGCGTAGCGTGTTGACCAAGTCAATACATAAGAAATAAGCATATAGGCTAATGCCAGTCTTAAATAAAGGGCAAAGAAGATAATGATTAATTTTAATGGTTGAGATTTGTTATGGTTTAACAAAACAAAAAACAATGGATTCGATCACATGGTGTCAAGTAAGTGGATTGACAACTTATTAAAATGATCGTGCTTAATATTCTGTTCGGCATTCTGTTCGGCACGCCTCTAAAATAATATTTACAGTAGCGCGTAGCGTGTTGACCAAGTCAATACATAATTAATAATAACGATAAGCGATTGAAACTTAACACTTTGACTCTGTTTGACACGACGTAAAATTAGCGTCTACGTTAGTGTATAGCGTTTTTTGACTAAGTCAACACACTAATTAAGATGTTTGATAAGTACACTTAATATTAACAACAAGCGATTGAAACTTAACATTTTGACACACTTGCAAGACCAACATCTCGGGGTAGTGACTAGAGTGTTGAAATTTATTTCTCAATATACCCTTAAAATATTTTATTATTACTTACTATTTGTATGAACATAGTTATTCTTTTATATCACGTGACCACTTTATTATTTATTATTATTTTATTTATTTTATTATTTTATAAATTATTTTAATTAAATTGTTATTTTATTATTATTTATTAGTATTAAAATAGTTAAAATAAAAAAAATTACTTAATTATAATGCATATAATAATGTAAACTATTTAAAATAATTATTTATATTCTTTTTAGTCATTTTACGTTTATCAATTGATTCAAACACTACATTTGTTAAACACTTTTATGAAATTTAAAATTAACTCGCTACTAGCTAGTCGCTAATCTTCAATCATTAATCGTTATCCGCTATTAACTATTCAAAACGCTCGTACATGCCAAACATGTCTTTTAATACGCTTGACAGATTAAAATTTATTTACAGATATACCCTAAAAATAATTTAATATTAATTATTATTTATTAATACACTACTTATTTTATACTACATGATTACTGTATTATTTTATTTTATTAACATATAAATCATTTAGTCGGCTATTTATTTATTATTATTTATTAATATTAAAATAGTTAGAATAAAATGTGTTATTGAATTTATGACACATATATTAATGCAAATTATTAAATACTTATTTATATTATTTTTAATCATTTTATATATATTAATTAGTTCAAACGTTGTATTTGTCAAATTTTTTATTAAATTTAATAATTAACTCATTATTGATAGTCGCTAATCGCTATTCGTTATTAACTGCTAAATAAAAATCTAAAACTTTTTTAACTTAAATAATATTTTTTATTAAAAAGTGAAATTTATTGATGGTAAAATTTGATGATTATATAATTTACTCATGGCTAGCCCAATTAAAATTTCGAGTTATTTTAAATATAGAAGTTTTTTGTCAGAACCTGGAGGCTTAATAAAAAAAAAGGTCGCGTTTCTTACGATTGCGCCGTTCCCGCCACGCACAGTGCGCATCCGTTCCAAAGTAAACTTCTTAGGGTTTCGATCTCTTCTTCTCGCCCCGGTGACTTGGGAGCTCGATCGAAGTCGAATGGATCAGGTAATCGCCAGGTCTTCCGGTTCTATCTGCGATTCTTGAAGGGGTTTCGACTGGTTTCGAAAGGCGACTCTTGTGGGATTCGAACGGTGTTGTTCTTGGATGATGCGGTCGGCGACGGCGGCAATACGAGAAGGTGGAGAAAGATTGGGGAGGGGACACACGTTGGAGCAGGAGGATGAGGGCGTGCCCAGCATCGCCATCCGCGAGATCTCCCTCCTCAAGGAGTTGCGGCATTCCAACATCGTCAGGTCGTGCTCAACTGAATCAAGATCTCCCAATTTGAACCGCCTTCTATTGTCGTTACTTTTTGTCCTTGAAATCATATTAACTTGATTGTGCATTGAGCTCAGTATATAGAAACATTAGTTGCTAAAATGTTCCAGAAAAAAAACAAGCATATCTTTTTAGATGGTATAATGTAGTAGGATTGTGAAATGGGGGTGTTGTGGATATAATATTTATTGGTCTTTGCAGTTCATCGGAAGGCTGCGACCAATAATTAGTAGTAGGAGCGCCAAATGGACCAATGTGAGTATAAGATTTAGTTGGCTTGGTAGCTCAGTGTAGGTTGTGAATAATGTTGTAGGACACTAAATGGAGCTGTGGGTATAAAATTTAGCGGGCTTAGCAATTGTAAGATTGCAATGTTGTGGTAAAATGTCTGACATCCACGGTTAACCTCGTCAGTTGTTAGCACACTCTAAACAGATTGTAATTTAATAAACTTAATATTTTGTGATTCATACATTGTTAGTCATTCTTTCAGGTCTTATCCATCAAGTTTGATAATTGTTTTTAAGCTCTTAATTTGGATGGTCTTGGAAGAACTTCTTACTTGAGAATACTTTGAAGATTTTTTTTTATTCAAATAAATAGAAAAGTTAAAGTTACAAGCCACCCACAGAGTGGTTCTTGGCTCTCAAGAATTGGGGATGACATACTTAATGACGATGATTTTTCAAGAATTCTACTTAAAATGAGCTCCATCATCTTTAGAGTATCAAAACACCTCTCATGAGACATAATGATTGAAATCCAGAAGCGGTCAAGTAATGTATGTAATATTAACTAAATCCTCTCTGCTAGCATATTCTATGATATATGATCAAGTAAGATGATTTGCATTTGCTTGTTCTATTTTATCACTATCCACGTATGTTTTACTTAGTCTTGTATCGTACACATCATGGTTCAACTTCAGCTAATATTCTTCCCGAACAGTATTCTGGATGTTAATCCCCTAAGATAAAAATGGGTTATATCCTCTAAAAAAAAAATAAAAATGAATTATTCATGGAAAAGTGAAATAATTGTCATAACTTCATATTTTCATCTGCCACTTCTCTTTATATTTCTACCTCTTGTTTGGATGGACAGAAGTGAAATTTAGCCTTTTACTTAAATCCTTTCTTTTGCATAACAAGTTGCATGACACAATTTACAGCGAGAGAAGAATTTATCTGGTTTTTGAGTATTTGAATTTGGATTTAAATAAGCACACGGATACCTTTCCGGGACTAGCTAAATGTCCACACTTAGTAAAAGTTTGTTCCTATTATTTTTTATTGATATGCATCTTCTTTTAGAATTGAAACAGATGCGTGATATGATAAATTTATATGCTAGTATGCATTATTTTTTGTCTGATATAAAAATTCAAAGATCTTTATTGAAATCCACATCAAAACATAAATTAGAACTATGAAGTTATTAATTCTAGTTTGGCCTTTTCTAGGTATCAGCTTCTTGGTTCCTTTTGAATATATATTATCTCCTTTTGAACAAACTAATACCGTACGCAATTCAACTTTTGATAAAATGAAGTCCAACAGAAAAACTTTTGATAAAATCTAGAAAAGTATGTTATAATTTGGTGGTGTTAAATAGAAATTCAACTTACCTTCACCTTGGAGTTGCATGATATTTTGTTATTCACCACATAACCTTTCAGTATTAATAGTTTCACCAGCATCTTCTTTGCTTACTAGTGAACATAATGCTTGTCTTAAAGTATGATGAAGATTTCATGTGAAAAATATTGCTTGCGGAAATAATTTGTAATGTAATCATTTGTTCCAACTGAGGAAAATGTAATTTTATTTGGTTACGTGACTACATCAATCTTATAGATCTATTTCCACCACATGCTTGCAGAAAAATCTCTATCAGATACTTTGCGGTAGTGCATAATGTCATTCACACAGAGTTCTGCACTGGGATCTGAAACCTCAGAATTTATTGATTGATCGTCGCATAAATGTCATGAAGCTTGCAGACTTTGGGCTCGCTAGAGCTTTTGGTATTCCTGTTCGTACATTCACTCATTAGGTGCGTCTATAACCTTTTTTTACTATTTGTATTATTTGTAATTGTGTACCATATTCAATCATCTATACACAAGTTACATCTAGTTGTCATTAGTTAAGCAGGTCCAAAAAGATGACTTCCTTAAAATCGTGAACTTTGTTGTTCTTTGACTTGAAAAGTCAAATTACATATTCCTTGATAGTCATGAGAATCTTATTTTTTGTTTATCTTTCTTTCCTTAATAAAATGGTTAGAATTTCATGCTGGGATGCGATATTTTCCTCTTCAGATTTGTACCATTCATATTTCTCATAAATCTTTCTTATACCTTCTTGAAACCTTTTCAGGTGGTGATGTTTTGGTATTGAGCACCAGAAGTTCTCCTTGGGTCAAAACACTACTCCACTCTTGTTGATGTGTGGTCAGTGGGCTGTATTTTTGCTGAAATGGTAAATAGACATCCACTGTCCTGGAGACTCTGAGATTGATGAGATATTTAAGATATTCAGGTTCTATTTATTTATCGAACTTTTGTATTTCTTTCCTTTGGACCTTTGTTTTCTCGTAATTCTCGTATTACATTTTCCATGCATTAGAGTTTTGGGTACCCTTAGTGCCTCTCATATAATGAGTTTGTTTAGCATATATTTCACTGTGATATTTCCCACATATATTGACTTGAGGAATACGCAGGGAGTAAATGTTGGATCCACAAGGTCTGCTATAAATTGTGTAGTTCCATTTCAAAAATAAGTAATGTAGTTCTATTAGTATCAGAAATACTGATCCTTCAGCAGAAGATAATCTTTGATCCTATCGTTTTAAAATTCTCCGTAATATATTCTGGTAATAGTTTATGTTGTAATTTTCCTTTTGCTTTATTTCCTTCTCTCCAGAGTTCATCGAAAGGCATATTGGTTCAACATGTTTTATGATCTTATTACATTCAAATTATTGAAACTATCAAGTTTATCTTGAACTGTTCTACCTTGAAGACTTTGATTGTGTCATGTTCCAAATCATTTATTATTTTTCTTTAGTATCAGATATTGGTAACTTTGCTGTTTGTTCTGGTATTTATTTTTCCTTACACTGTGTTTGCTATTCAGTGTTATGATAACATGGGCTGATAATAAAAATAACCAAACCAAGTCATCACAACTCGTTGATTAGTCTAGTGGAGTGTAATCTAATAATGCTTGTTCTATGTCATTGCTATTCGTATTTTATCCTGAGCACATAAGTTGACATGCCCTAAATCATTGAATTGTAGTTTCTGAGGATCTATTTCCAGCTTGAACTGTCTTATATCTGACTATTTGTTTTCTTTTTTTTTTTTTGGTTTCAGAAGATGCTCCAGTTAGACCAAGTAAAAGAATTACGGCCAGACTGCCTCTTGAGCATGAGTACTTCAAGGATTTGTATTGGTGAATAAGCATGACAGTCAAATGATATCTATGCCCTTCCTCATCACTGCAGTTTTCCATTCTTCCTTTGTATTATACTCACCATCATAGTTTTCTCGATGGCAATTCCATGTCTTTTTCCTATTCAACCCTCTGATTGTGTGTAGAGTACTGATATACATCAACGGCAACGATGTTCTGATGTACTTGCTCAGATTGCATAAATGCATCATGTACTCCTCCCATGAAGAGAGGCTATCACTTGTATTAGCCTCTTGTTTGGCAAACTGCTAAAACACTATCCTCTATCATCATAAAACGCTTGATTAAAAAGCGTTCAAATGAGACCGCTCTCTTCCAAACAAGGCCTTAATCTGATGTGTCTGCTATGGGTCTTTTAACTCTACGAATGATCTTAAAGTCTCAAATTATTATTATTATTATTATTATTATTATTATTATTATTTATCGACCCTCCAAGTGGGTCCTTGTTTCTTGGCCTCTGGAATAATTCTACGAAGTAACACTCCTTTAACATAATCATGAGAGGAAATTACAGTTATAATTAATTTTAAAAGGGGAACGCAACGAATTATGTCCAAGGAAAAAGAAAAAAAAATAATTATGCCAAGGTCAAAGCAATTGTCAACGTTTAGTGGGAATTGGCAAATTTGAGGCCCTCGTAATAAACTTTGTATGCGGCCGCGGCCTACTAGTCGCATAATCCTATCATATACAGCAAATACCATTCTATACTAAGCATTGGGTTCTTTCGTGCAGAAAGGTCAGCCACTAATATCGCGTTATATGCAATTTGCTGCACCTACAACGCACAGCGGATCCTCTCCGAAGACCTGGTCGTCAAAACGACTTATATTATATATATACTACTCGTATCTTTTCTGTCTCATCCGCTTCTCGAGAGAGAGAGAGAGAGAGAGAGGAAAGCGAGAGCAATAGCGAGCGAGCGGAGGCGAAACCCCAACTCGATCACTCCGCCATTGCTCTCGTTTCCTTGCTCTTTTCTAGGGTTTCGATCTCTTCTTCTCGCGCCGGTTGGGAACTTTGATCCAAGTCGAATGGATCAGGTAATCGCCAATTCTTCCCCTTCTTTCTTTCTGCAATTTTTTTTTTTGTTTTGTTTGGGTTTTCGACTGGTTTTTTTTATGGCAACTCCTTGTGGGATTCGAACCGTGCTGTTCTTCAGTACGAGAAGGTGGAGAAGATTGGGGAGGGGACGTATGGGGTGGTGTACAAGGCGCGCGATCGGATGACCAACGAGACGATCGCGCTCAAGAAGATTCGGCTGGAGCAGGAGGACGAGGGTGTGCCGAGCACCGCCATCCGCGAGATCTCCCTCCTCAAGGAGATGCAACATTCCAACATCGTCAGGTCGAGTTCATCTGAATCCATCTCCCCAAATTTTTGGATACCGCATTCAGTTTTCTCTATTGCTTGTCTGCAAATATGTTGGTTACCTGATAGATCATTCTACGAAAAGTGTAATGTAGTATGATTGCCAAATGGTTGATATGATATTTAGTGGGTATAACAGTTCATTTTTGTTGATATTTCTTTATGTTTGTAGAATGAAATATTATGATAATATTAGCTAAATGCTTGCGATGAAGAAATATACGCAAAATATGGATACTTTTGTTTGACATGACTAATGGATTCCCAAGATATCTATTTTTTTTTATCCCATTGAAGTTTTATTTTACGATTGAAATTATGGACCCTCTAAAAAAATGAAACTATAGAAGCAAGTATTGTAATGTTCAGTAGTATACTCTATCTCTTTGATGTATTGTAATGTTTGTTAACATTGTCAGTTGCTAGAACGCTCTAAATACTTTGTGATTTAACTAAACTCAATGGATACATATTTTCATGCATACCTTGTTAGGATTTCTTTTGGGTCCTATTCATCCAATTTGATAATTACCGAAGCTGTAGATTTGGCTGATTTCTGAATAAATGGTTTTTTTCCAAACAAGTACAAAATTACAAGTTAAAAGCCGCAGATAGATGTCTTGCACTGTCCATTTATAGTTTGGGAACCTTGTTTTCTTTCTAGGAAAGGCAGTTATGCTTGAGTTCGCACTATATTCTTGACATCATCAGTTAATTCTTCCCGAACAGGACTCTGGATGTCAATTCCCTAAATATATGAGTGAATTATTTAATAAAAATGAATTAATTGTGAGAAGATTCATATATTATCTGCTACTTCTCTTTCTATTTCACCATCTTGTTTTGCTGGGTCACAAATTTGGTTTTTTACAGTGTCCTTTATTTTTATTTTAAATTACAGGTTGCATGACGTGGTTCACAGTGAGAGAAGGATCTATCTAGTATTTGAGTATTTGGATCTGGATTTAAAGAAACACATGGATACCTGCCCGGAACTTGCTAAAGATCCGCATTTAGTCAAAGTTGGTTCTTGTTCTTCAATATGCTTCTTCCGTTGGCCACAAAAACTGATATGTGATGATACAGTTCTTTTATAAGAAACTATATATTAATTCTTACCATTGATTTCTGGTCATGTCAATCTCATAGATTTGTTTTCTACCACATGGCAGAAATATCTCTATCAGATACTCTGTGGCATTGCACATTGTCATTCTCATAGAATTTTGCACCGGGATCTGAAACCTCAAAATTTATTGATTGATCGGCGCACAAATGCTGTGAAGCTTGCAGACTTTGGGCTTGCTAGAGCTTTTGGTATTCCTGTTAGGACATTCACTCATGAGGTGCTTCTATGGCCTTTATCTAGTTTGCTTTGGTAATTGTACACCTTATTTAATTGATTTCCCCACTACAGATCAACTTTGATTCTTTGCATTAAACTAGTTTAGCAACTTTATATCTATTTGAAATTAATTAACCAGGCGCAACAAAAAAATTATGCTCCATTAAACTGTGAGCTTTTTGTTCTTTGACTTAAAAGTGAGATTACTTACTCTTTGATTGTCCTGAGCACCATCTTGTTGTCTGCCTTTCTTAGTAAGTTTGGATATGTTTAGGACATATTTCAACACCTTTTCCTCTGCAGATTTTTATCATTCATTTATCTAGCATATTTTACTCATGCCTTCTTAAAACCTTTTCAGGTGGTGACATTATGGTATCGAGCACCAGAAGTCCTCCTTGGGTCAAGACACTACTCAACTCCTGTTGATGTTTGGTCAGTGGGTTGTATTTTTGCTGAAATGGTAAATGGGCATCCACTGTTCCCTGGAGACTCTGAGATAGACGAGATATTCAAGATCTTCAGGTTTCATTTATTAAACCAACTTTTGTATTTGTTTCCTCATCTTATGACTTTCATATTCATCTAATCCTTGCATTGCAATTTCCATCCACTAGAGTTCTGGGTACCCCAAATGAAGAAGTATGGCCTGGAGTTACTTCGTTACCAGACTTCAAATCGGCTTTCCCTAAGTGGTCCTGCAAGGTACGGATCTTGTGACGTATCCTTTGTGTCTTGTATATAATGAGTAGGGTTGAGTATGGTTTGGTTAATTAAATGAACAGATAGTTCAGTTAATTAACCAAATCGATCTAAAACAAATCCAATATCTGAAACCCAAAGTTGCGGCTTGGTTCGGTGAACTCACAATTTTCTCCGAAGAATAAAATATTATAAAATGTTGTCAAATTCATACGTTTGAAGTACTTTAAATAAAAAAGAAAGCATATAAATTCAGAAGAAAAATAAATATGAACTTGAACATAATGAAAAAATAAAGAAACATTATATATTTTTATACAAAATGTAACTAAACAAAAAAACTATATTCAACAAATAAAAATATATATTATCAATTATCATATAACGTAGTAAAAATAACTTTATTTATTAAAAAAAGATGTAAAAAATATTACATGTATTAGGATTAACAATAAACTTACATAATAATATAATTTATATTTTATTAACGGTTGATATTGGTTATCTACCAAAATTTTGGATAATTAACCGAACCATCCAGATATAAACCCAGTTAACAAATTTCTAATCTGTTAACCAAAACAAAATTAAATTGGATGATTTGATTTGGTTAATTGGATAAAAATCGGTTGGTTAGCCACTCGGTTGGGTTAAATGGTTAACCATACTGACCCTAAATAATGAGATTGTTGAACATGAATCTTTCCCTGTGATATTTCTACAGAGCGACTTGAGTGATACACAGGGGAGTAGAGAAAGTGTTGGGTCCACAAGGTTATAAGTCATGTAGTCTCATATTACTATCAGTAATCTTGATGCTGATAGTAAAGTCTCTCTATGAAATTTCCTTTTGCAATTGCTTCTGTTTTGCTCCCTCTTCTCAGAATTTGTCACATCTATTTTTTAACATGCTAATGCTCAAAGTAGACATCCAAATTATTGGAGCTATATGCTTTGCTGCATTTGTGAGTTCTTCCATGATCCAATTTAGGACATGGTTGTTCTACCTTTAACCATGAAACCTTTGATTGAATGTCCATATTGCAGGATCTGGAGACCATTGTTCCAAGTCTTGGAAAATCTGGAACTGACCTTCTCTCAGTAAGTTGCATGTTCATTGTTTTTCTTTGGTCTCACATATTGTTAAGTTAGCTGTTAATTTTGGTAACCTATTTTTCCTTTTACAATCACTGTTTGAGGTTATGGTAATTTGGATTTGGGATGTGTACATTCCTGATCAATTCTTGACTGTTAATAAGACTACACGGAACCAAAGTCATTGCCTGTTGATTAGTTTATTGGAGCCAAAACTAATAATTCTTGTTCTATGACCTTCTGATTCATTTTCTTATCATAAACACATCAATTCACATGCAAAATCATGGAATTATAGTTTCTCTGGACCTGTTTCCAGCATTTGGCAGCTTGAACTGTCTTACCTCGGTAGTTTTATTCAATTTTCTAGTTGCTGACTATTTGTTTGTGTTCAGAAAATGCTCCAGTTAGACCCAAGCAAAAGAATTACAGCCAGACAAGCTCTTGAGCATGAGTACTTCAAGGATCTTGTATTGGTGAAATGAGGATTATCAGTCACTCAATTCCACAAGCATGACATTTTATTGGCATCCTTGCCCCCTGTCATCACTATGGCCTTCATTCTTCCCCTGTATCATAGCCATCATATGGAAGTTCTATGCTTTGATCTTATTTTACTTCTGATTAGGGTGTCAAGCACGAAACATCATGGACAACGAAATTCTGATGTGCTTGCATAGCATCATGTACTCCTGACATGAAGGAAACTGGTAACCCTATTAATCCATGGTCCTCTGTGTCTATGAATGATCTAAAGTCTCAACGTTTTCTATTTCCTTACTCCAATGGTCTCCTTTTTCACTATTTTTTGCCGATTTCAGTTCCATGATTTTTTTTATGATCTCCTATGTTGGATTAATGGTATTGGAGATTACGTATACAAGTTAAATTTATCAATGCTTTCATTATTTGATATTATTACTTCTTTTTTCGAGGTTAAGTCATCATTCAACTGAAACAAATAAATATTTATTAATCAAGTTCGGTTGGCGCACCTAGTTAGCAGGGGTGTGTCTCGAGATTTGGCATATCTAAATTAGCAGTCTAAACGTGGAAATCTTTTGGGGGCTATAAAAATAGTTATTAAATCCCATACCTCATAGAATAGAAGTTATATGGATAGCAAAAGCTCTACCGTAGTCATTTCTGAATATCAATATATTCTACGTATGGTTGAAACTGTTTGTTTGGCAAACGTTTACATTTTCCCTAAATGCAATAATAAATGTTTACTTTAATATTTTAGCACGAAATGTATTGAATTATTAGTTTTCAATAAAACACGTGTGTATATATTGTGTTGTGAAAAAATGAAGAGGGACCGGAAAGCTATATAACAGGGGAGAGAAATAGATGATTCAACATGTATGCATATATTGAAATGAGAAGGGAAAAAGATAAGAGAGAAAAAAAAAATAAAGTGGAGGGAGAAAAAAGGACATGGAAGAGTATATATATGTGTGTGTGTCTGTGTGTTTTCTCTTATTAATTTTTTTGCTAATATCTTTCATTTCCATTTTCTCTTTCTTTATTCTATATTCTCATCTTCTTTGCTACTCTCTTTCATCCCATTTTCGTTATCCCATTTCTCAGTCCTCTTATATGATGAGAATATGAACGGGATAAAATAGCAAAGGGAGCTGGAATAAAGAGGAAATGGAGAAAATCAGATATCTGAAGCACACACATAGTGGAATAAAAAGGAAATGGAATATTAGTTTGTAAAAATTATTATTCACTTTTGGAAATGCGAAATCAAAATTTGAAAATAATGACCAAAGTCCCGTACTAAATTAGACGTGTTCAATTTTCATTAGGGTAAAAAGAAATTTGTTATGCAGCAACAATTTTTTTACATTTAAAATATAATATAAATATTTACTATTATACATGCGAAGTATCTTTATTCTGCATATATTCTCTTAATCATCCTCTTAAAGAAAATTTGTAATCTAACATCCTTTCTAATTTAATCAAAATTTAAGGATAATTAATTATGTTAAATTTTTTTCATGCTAATATACATTGATTACATTACCTTCTGGACCATGTCTTCATTAGTAGCTCTTTATTTTCTAAACTATTGCACCATGCTTACAACTCCTTCAGTGATGAAAAAAAATCATTAATAATAAAAATTAATTAATATTTTTATTCTTTACGACTCTCTCTTTCTCTCCCATATGTATTCTAAACAGATATCTGAAGCACACATAGACGCTTGAAAGGCTATCTGCCATGATGATACTTTACAGGATCTAGTCCAAGTGCTTTTCGTTCTTCTTCCCTTTGCATCATGCAATTGTTAATTGTATTGGCAATCACTCTCTACAGATTCATTGTTTCCAGCGAACATATAGTGGTTCTTGCATGTACCAGTAGCTGTTGACAAGAATTCCATTGGCAATGCTTAATGAGGGTACCTTCCACGTATTCTGTTTCTTCACAGTTCTGAACACATTTTCTGATATTGAAGTAGACATTAATCAGCATGTGACATCAATGTTTAATGTCTATGGTAGTAACTACTAACTACTTGAATCTTTTAATTATCAACCAAATGACTAAAAGGGCTACATGTTATGAATAAAGGCTACTGATCAACAGACATCAGTATTTTTTGCACACTGAGTCAGTATCCAAACGCATCTTACAATCATGACAAATTGGCATACATGATTCTTTCTATGACTCCAAGTATCACAAAGATTTCTTAACTAAACAAGGTTGTTAAGTGCATCTCATTGGCTCTAGCTTTTGATGTGAAGAAAAAAAAAGGTTTCCAATTCATACTGCTAAGCTGCACTATTTTGTTGCCTAACTGTGAGTTCACATGCCATCATCATCACATCCCTAACTTCCGCCAAGTTAGGGTTAACCATTTACCAAGAAGAGCCATACCGAAAGAAAAAAAAACACAATTTTTCTTTTAGCTTGGTAGCAGAATTGGTGTGCTTTATGGCTTGTGCGAAACCAATCAGAAAAGGAAATAAGAAATATTTTGCTGTCATTGCTTTCGATATGATGGTTGAAATGTGCCAAAATAATTGGATCACTTGATAAATAAAAAGTTGGATTATATCTCAACTATTAATATTAAACCTTATTATGCTTTATATGTGTGAAATAAAGAATGCTTCATGCAATTTTTTATCACATACACAAACACACACATACACATATATATATATATATTATATATATATATATATATATATTAGCGTGCATACACAAATTGTGTATGCACCATGCATGTACACACTATGAGCCTTTGGATTAGTATCACTTTCAATCTAATAATCCAAAATACAAACAATCTCTATCGTTGGATTAAAATGATACTGATCTAAATGCGTATAGTATGTGTATACACGGTGCATACATAACTTTTGTATGCACGCTAATATTTCTCATATATATATATTAAAATTGAGATATAGTGCATATGACACTATTAATTAATTTGATGATGAATTTGACCATTAAATTTTATCATATCGCGTGATCATCATAAAAATTTCAATGAACAAGAAAAAGTAAATTATACGAGAACTACACCTCAATTGCAATCTATATATATCCTCTTAAGTGAGCTTCAGTTGATAATAACTTGACAAAAGAAATCGTTTTTTATTTAAATAAAGAGGTAGAATCATTTTTGTGATTTTACAATCTGTTCAAGTTTCATTAGTAGAGTAATTCTTACTAGCTACTTAATTTTACAACAAATAAATTATAGACTCCTAATCTTTTATATATTAATACACACAAAAAAACGAAAAAGAATGACCTGAATAATAATAATAGTTTTCTTTCTTTTGTATTTCTACCAACTATTTAGATTTGCTCTTATTCCGAAGGAGCACATTCTATTTCATTATATCACAATTGGTGACAGGAGAATATACCTTGGACTAAGCTGACACCACCTAAAACAGTAATACTGAAATTCCAACATCCAGTAAATCAAGTGGGAGATTGAGAGTATGAGTATTCGTTTCATTGAGAAGGCAATTGTTAGAATCCATTACAAGAAACATTTTTAGGAGAAAACACAACTATAGTTGCCGAGCTGAAAAGTTGTACAATGGGGCATTACTCTTGAAAAAAAAAAAGAAATACACAATTTCCTTCTGACATGAGTACAAACATTGATCTGGAATTGAATGTTGGACTTTTAGTTACACAAAAAGGATCCATGAGGCCGTCCAAGCCCTGGAGCAGTAGATACTGAAATCAGGTCCTTTGGCTTCAAGAAATTCCAAACAATCAGTAACAGGAGCAACCTTTAATCTTTCACCAAGCAGGTATCGAAAGAAGATCCCCGATAAGAATCCGAAAGGTTTGTTAACAATCCCATCATTTAGTCGATCATAATGCTTAGAAGGGAATAAATAGAAGTTCAATTGTCAAAAGGTCAAAACTGGCATCAGGCTTCTGATTTCTCGCATCTCTTATAACTGGCGGAAGACAATGGCTATAGCATACAATATTCAACTGTTCCTATCGGAGGACCGGCATCTCAGTCACTTAACCATTTCCAGACCTTCAATTCGCCGATTCCATCTCCAGTGAAAAATAACCCACCTGGACCAACTTGTATTGCTCTGATCTCTTCCTTTGAAAAAATCTTTCCCCTCTCATTGAATCTGAGAAAAAACGGTTCTCAAGTCTCCGAACGATCCACATTTTGGAGGTTTGTGATTTTAGATATATACTTACGATGGCAAGTCATACAAGCGGACATTGTTGTCATTGCAAGAGCATAGTAGCACCGGTTTGGTGTGGGCGTCAGGCATGCCAGATAAAGCAAGTATTCCCTGGACCAAATAACTCATTAGTTAGAAACACTAACAGATCAGATGTAGAGTCCAGAGATAAATTTACACAAACATGATAAAAGCCAAGTAGAGGAAAGACAAGACAAGAGAATCGTCCCACAATATCAGGTAGGCAGAAATCCTATGAACAAGCACATAAAGAGCGATAACTAACTATTTATTATGGGCAATCTCTGATATATTAATTTATTGATACACTTCCATAGAAAAAGAGGAAAAAATGTAATTTTTTATATTTACATGATAAGGTAAAAAATAATACTGGAGAATAACTATTCAAAATTGATCGATAGAGTAAACCAAAAGTACTTCCATTTTTTATAGTACATGTTCGAAATATATTTCAACTCAGAAGAGAGAATTGTTTTTACAAATTGCAGAATAAAGTCAGAGAATAGCCGGAACAAGGAGAGCAGAAGAAGAAAGGAAACCAACTAAGAGGGTGTTGTTTGGACTGATAACTTGATCAAACCAACTTATAATACATATCTAATTTACTTAAATTAAATACTCAATACAATTTGAATTAATTTTTCCATTTTAAAATAAATTACATTTACAAAAAAACTTAACTGTTTATATATAAAAATAAACTTCTATCCAAACACGTAACTACTTTTCCAGAATGAAACCATCTAATATGCTTTCACGCCATAGAAATTTTTTTTTGAAAGGCACACCATAGAATTAAGCTTTGAAACTTAAGGACCTTACCAGAAATAGAACTTAGAAGGTGTTTGGATGGTCGATAAGCTGGTCAAAACTGCTTATCAACATTTTATTGTTCCAAAACAAGTGCTTGGAAAATGTTTTTTTGGGCTTCTAAGTTTTTACTTGACTAATAAGAATAAAGTAACAAGTTGGGGGACCTAGCTTAATTTTTAAACTGATAATTGGTTCGATCAAATAGATTAGACTTTTACCCTTTTCTTTACTAGATATTAATCCATGATACGACCCCCTTTCAAAAGTACTTGTCACTTTCATCGTTCATTTTTATTCCTTTGTACTCTCTCGCTCCTTCCTTATGTCACTCAAATGCCGTCACTGCTGCTGTGTCATTGTCCTAGCCTTATGGAAGGGTGGTGACAACCTCCCTAGCAATCACTCCTTCCCTCAGTTGAGGAAGGCACCGGTCAGTCTCTATTCTTTTTGGCGGGGTGGCCATGTTCCCTCATATTTATTTCTACATTTAATATTAATTTATTTAAGCACTTAGATGCTAAAAGAATAATATATAATAAATAATAAAAATCTAATTAAAATATCCTATTTTGAGAGGATACTTAAAATATCCCATTGAAAAAAGATATGCTTAAAATATTGTTAAATTTGGTTAAAAAACAACTAATATAATTGAAACTAATATTAAAGGTACTAGAACTTATTAGCACCACCATCAAACATTAAAAACACTATCAACACTTTTATCCAAACATGTAATTACTTTGGTTTTAAAATCACCTCAACACTTTTATCAGCTATCATGTATGAGCTATGCCAAATGTGACACATGTAAACACAATAACATTATTAAGTCATGTCTATAGTAACTAGTAATGAATTTCACACTCTTGTTACTACATTTGTATTTCCTGAAGTTGGTTTCCACTATTATGTTCCCGAAGTGACCTGATAGTAAAATGACAACAATTGTTGCAATTTTAAGTATATGCCTTGTCATATGAATTTTCAATAAACATTGAATGTAGGAAAGATGTAAATAACTGTTAACCACAAACATGAATAATCAAGGGTGTGCGGAAACAACAATTTCCATCATAATATGTACTTGTTTAACATGAATGTAAATCACAACAATAAAAAATCTGAAAGAGAAATCTAAGAAAATTGTGACGAAATGAAGCACAACAAAGATGCAAATGGACTCTTAACTACAGACACAATAGAATTAAAGAATTTTCCATGGAAACATATGCAAAAAAACAGAGTTTTGAAGTGTTTACATGTTCTTCATTATGTGTATACGTTACTTCAAGGTTCCCGTTTTCCTTGGCAACCCAAACCTGCATAGAAGTGATACAAGATAGAGATTTAGAACTATTTGGGTACTTGAGCAGTCTTATGATTATGCTATTGACGAACACATAACATTGTCTAATGAGTAAGAGCTAACCTTTACTGTCTTGTCCAATGAAGACGATAATAAAAATTGATCCCAACAAAGTAATGACATAACTACTGAAGTATGATCAGTAAGTGTCTGAAGACACTGCAAAGATGTGAGGTCCCAAACCTGACAAAAAGTATACATGAATATTGCAATTGTAATTCTACACCTAGAAAAAGAACAAAAAGAACAGAAACATAGATAAAAGGCCAGTTTTGTCTAACAGTAGCTTTTAACTCGTAAATTTAAAAAATAAAGTTACTTATGAGGTCGACACACCATTAACGTAAACAAAGATGCAAACTTATGGAATATACTCCAAGAACCACAAGGGTCAAACCTGTATAGGACACATACATGTGTACATGAAGATGCACGCTCATGGAATAAACTTAAAAGACTGGAAAAACAAAATTCCGGGCAGACATAGATAATTACCTTTAGTGGTATAATTTATGAAGAAAATAGATGTGACTGCATTAAACAAATTAAAATTAAGTGAGATGCATGAAGAAACATGTAGGCCCCAATATCTTGGCACTTGTATAAGGGTCATTTTAAGTGAATACTATTTTAAGTGAATACTATACTCCATCCAACTAAATTTCTATTTTAACTTCTCAAGCTACATCATTAAGTTAAAACCATCAAATCGAGAACGACGACTTATATTTACTTTTGAGGGATGCAGTTCAACATATTCCTATCCTAAGCTAATGTTACAAAAATGTCTCATGAAAATTCGTCCTCTCAAAGAGTGACAATCCGAGATGGCAAGACCTCAAAAATAGCAAAAATTTCTGAACACAAATTACTAATTTACTTTGATTCAAGACGCGACTTGCATTATGTTACACGCCCACATCGAGAATTATGATATACTGCAGATAACCAACTAATTTAGCTTTGAGTCACATCTCATTGCAGAGAATATATGCCTGAATATAACCAACTAGTCTCACATTAATTGATACATACACAATACATACAAGCACTCCAATTTAAGCTTTGATGTCTGAATCTTGAAAATATCTTTTTAGTAGCTTAATCCTTCTGTTTTCCACTTGTGTCCTATTTGCATTTTCCTTTAACTTCGCCATCTAACTCCATCTATTTATATAAAATATAAGAACTTGAAGCTCCAACAAGCTGCTTCTGAGTGGAAGGTTGATGCAAACCTCTATGCTTCTCAGGCGGGTCAGGCTTAAGCGTCCTCACATCTTCATTCTATCAGGCTATTGAATGTATTACTAAATGAAAATATTTCTAACATAGTTGTTCCACAAATACATGCTTCTATGTATCCATTTCAAATAGCCAAGCCTCTAGTCCATAAAGAGAATTATGTAGTTTCCAAAAAGGCCCAGGCATACTGTGTTCGCTTGCAACTTCTATTTGTTTCAGTTTTTGACATATGCAAAGATTTCAAAAAAAAGCAGAGCAAGATCAATAAAGTTTGTTCAAGACAATCTGACTTCAAACTTTTTTTTATGATCAAGTTTTCTAGGGGACGTTGATGATAAAGAGTAGGTTTAAAGCAGAGAACAAGTACGTGATGCACTGACACGCACATGAACTCATGAACTAAGAGGTCTCAAGTTTGATTCTCGCTAGTGAGACATCTTGTCTATTTATTTTCCTATTTGTCTTTCCTTGTGTTAGGTCCATGAGCATCTCTTTGTAACAAAAAAAAAGGTTTTTTAGGGCAAAAAAGGATGCTCGACAATGTGTCAGCCACCCACTTTATTAATATTTTAAAGCATCAAGCAACAACCATGTACAAGTTTGTGTATAAAACTGCACTCTCTCCCACTCCATGATCAAGTTTCTCCCTATACCAACAATATTTTCTTCATAAGCTTGTTCAGGGTGAAGAACTGTGCGACCTTGCAAAACTCACTGTGGTGGGCAAAGCTTAGAGGACACAGAATAAACAATTATGCGACAAAAACACCAAACAAAGCTTTGTTTTATTGAAGGATCAACAGATAAATAGACAGTCCACCTAAACATATATTTCCAGAACACTGAATAATCCATAGGGAGCTACATACATAATATATAAGATCTAGTATCATTATCAATCCACCAATGGAAACACAGGCTGATAGCAGAATAATGTTAATTTTGTACCTTAGCCCACAATTGATTTCCCTGGTAAATACAACTTTTTTATCATCACAGAGACACACGTGAGAAGAAACATCTGACAACACATATTTCATCCTTTTTTTGCAAGCATCTCATCTTGACCTTGTACCCTCTCTACAACCCAGATGCTTTTATGCTTCATTTGCTCTCAGAAAATCAAGATACGATCAGAAAACTTTTTACAAACCAAGAGCTAATCAATTTTTCTCACTAAAACTGCAGAAAAGAAATATAAAATGAATAAACTGCATTTTTTTCTTTTGAGAAATGTGATTAACTTCAAAAGTAAACAATGGCCTTGGGATATAGCAGAAATGATAGCTAATTCAATTAAGCACCCATTAAAAGCTATACAATCTTTCGACTAAGATTGTAGAAGAGATTTTTGAGCTGGAAGAGAAACATAACATGAGTCGAATGTAGTCTACATTTAAGTGAACCATGGCTTTGGAATATGGAATGAGAACAAATATATCGAGTGTATTCAAGAGCCTCAATTTCCCACCAGTCTCATTGGTACACGATATAATTAAAATATACAAGAAAATTGGGTCATGATATAAAGAAATTGGGTGGTTTAACAAAAAATACTATAGTAAACACCATCGCCACAATTTCAGAGACAGAAACAAGTAGTAATTATATAACCACAAAGTGGATTGAATGTTTTGCTGAACATCATTTGATGAGGGCCCCTTACTCTTATTGTATTATCCATGGAACCAGAGTATAGCCGCATAGCCCCAACAACTAAAGAAACAACTGACAGTCGATGACCAGTAAGAGATGCTGCAGGTTCAAAGCAGTTCCCAACTGCACTAAATCTCCATGCAAGTATGCGTCCATCCTACAGGAAAGAAATAAGCAAAATGTTTCACACTGAAGAAGATGTTCAACTGTGCAAGTGCAATAAATTTATAGGATATATCCACCAATCCATAAAAAATGAGGGAACAGATAAAGAAGTAAGTACTTGTGTGCCTGCAAATAACATCTCATTGCCAGTTGCCAAAGCATAGACTAGTCCAGTTGGACCATCAAGACTTAGCTCTGTTCCAGTTTGTGTGTTCCATGCCTGTAGAACAGAAAAGTAACACCACCCAATTTGATACATAAACACATTAACGAATAAATAAAAAGGAAACCAAATCAATTAAAGAGCTAACCTTCACAGCATTTGGAACTCCAATGAATATCCATGGGCCCTCGCTAATCATGCATCCAACCTCGCCTCCCATACTGATTACTCCCACGCACTGCCCATAAAATGGATGACAATTAACACAAAACCAGTTCCGAAAGAGAGTAATGTCGAGAGCTCTGAGATACCTGCCCAGTCTGGCAGTCCCAAACCCGAACGGATTCATCTTTGCTGCCGGAGTACAGCTTGTCCGACCCTGAAGGAAGAGCGATACCGGTGACGACCTGCCAATCAAACCACGGAAACCGAACATCGGAAACCTGAGCAGCTGAAATCGAACAAGAGCGCAAAAAGGAGCCACCTTTTGGTGTCCCTGGAGCGGGGTCAAGAGCGTGAACGTGTCTTCAACGAACGACGAGTGCACAAACCTACATTTCTCCCCGTAAGTACAATTCCCGGACAAAAAATAGTTGCAGATTCTGTCGGAGCTCTTGCCCGGCGCCCGGCCAGCCGCGCCTCCGCCCCGCCCTCTGCCCCACTTAGCCGGCGGGCCGCCTCCAGGCGCGTTAGGGTTCCTCCAAACTAAGTTCCGCTTCGCAGCGCCGTCGGTCAGGCCGGATGCCGACGGAGCCGGAGAGGGCTGTTGCGCGGGCTCGCTGTGAAGGAAGGCACACGGGTGGCGGGTGCAGCGGCCGGCCAGCCAGTGGTAGCAGACCTTGTTGGCGCGGTCGGAGACCGAGTGGGGCGGCCCTAGCCGCTGGTGCGCCCTCTTGCTGCCGTAGCGCTCGGCGGTCTCGATGTCCATGAATCCAAGAACAAGAGCGCGATCGAATCGTGTTAGAGGCGCAGGAACCCTAGACGGGGTTCGCGATCGGTGATCGGATCAAGAAAGAGAGCGAAG
>LTAE01002936.1:41478-63109 GCA_001647135.1 Pontederia paniculata | reverse complement strand
TAATAAGTGAAAGATTATGTGGCACAATAACGGTAGGATTGAAACTAAGTGCTACACGGAATAATCTGTGGGGACCACCTCTAGAATTCATCTACCGGAATTCCAAAGTAATGGAATCATTATGTGACTCAAATGAGAAAGCCCTATGGGGCAATGATCCAAAGAGAGACCTATGGTGCACCGATATGTGATATAATACTGCAGTGTCAGCGGTGAATATGATAAGAAAGATAATAAATTGAAAGAAAAAGATTTGAATGTGGGATATAATTTTGCATGTTTTGGTTATGAAATTTTATGTGTTTCCTAAAAGGGATTGTGAAATATAAATTTATATGTGTATAGATTGATCATGTTTATGACTTTGCCTTATATTCTTTTACGGATAATATGTTATGTGCAATTGTCATTTAAGAATTTCAAATTTCATTATAAGCATTTAATTTTGTTTAATGGCCCTACATACGAGCCTTTGCTCACGGGAGAAATACCCTATTTTTTCCCTATACTTGGAACCTGCAGGCTAAGAGATGATGGGTGGTGGTTGACGCTCATGATGCTATTTTGCACATGGAACGGATCCTGCATAAATAGAAGATCTTGTGTATTTTTATAGTACTTTTGTATATGTTGCTTTTGGATATGTACGCCAATGTATATGTTTATGTTGTGATTATTGTATCATTTGTGGAAGAAAAAAAATTGTAAGATGTGACTATGATATATTTTGGTTATTGTGTTTATTTTATCCTTATGATACATATGAAATCTTAGTTTTATAATTGCCAAAAGATATTTGTCTATGAGTTTGTGATCACTTATGTGTCAACTGTGATGATGCGGATTCTCGAGATATGTTATAAATAGCTTCCGCTCACTCAAGTGTTCGGGTCGCTACAATCACACTTCCAGCATTAAATGCCAACAATTTTGAGATTAACCCAGCAATAGTGAGAGTGATCCAATCATCTCAATTTGGTGGAGCATTCAATGAAAGCCCTCGTGATCATCTCAAGAATCCGAGGGATATAGATTCTCTATGCTTTTAAGTGCAACAATGTCCCAGTGGACACAGCTTGTCTACGCTTATATATATGTGAGGCCTTAGGGCAACAATGTCCCAGTGGACACAGCTTGTCTATGCTTATATATATGTGAGGCCTTAGGAGATCTATGTCTTTAATCTTCCTACATATTCTCTCTTCTTTCGTGTGTGCAAATTCTCTTGATCTTAGCGTGGACTTCGTTGGAGGAATCACATATGTGATTCTTGGAGGGTGATCGAGATGGGGAATGCCCAGATTAATCTTTCTAGAGTACGAACTTCCGAATAATTGATCTAATCTATTTTATTATACCCTTAATTGCATGATCTCAATAAGAAAAGGATTTTCTTATATTCATGCTAAATCAAATTTCTTATATGTTGAAGTGGAGTGATAAGATCAATAAAAAAATTATCTCTATTAGCAAAATGTATGTATTATTTATCTTATGATCTATCTTTTCTCAAGCATCTCTTTTAATCAGGGAAAAAAGTATGAGGGTGCTAAAACTCATAGCATCCTAGTTTGAAGAAACAAAAAAGAATAGAGTATTGAAATCCACATATTCCACACTATTTTCCATCACTATCCTCAGTTCAATATATGGAAGTTATCTAGTGGACAAAGAGGACTACTATCCTTTCGCATTAGGTAGAAGGCAGCTGATGCATGCATTTGACAACATGTTTTAGGGTCTGCATTAGTGATGCGTTATTTTTGTTCGAGAAAACCGTGTCAAAAACTTGATGCTTGTAGACAAATATTGCTAGCAAGTGCACTAGTCGCTCAAGTAATAAAGTGACAAGAGTAAGAGTTGTCGATCCCACGAGAAATTAGTTTAACTATTTAATCTAATTTCAAGGCTAATTAACAATGATTTTAGGATTGGTATTTCAGAGAATTAATAATATATAAATATAGTTAATAATAATATAGAATGATGACTAGGATTTGGATGATACTAAATTCTATATAAGCACTCAGAACTTTGTTAAACAGACATATATAAGAGGAAAATCAATTATTGAATTTTCAGATGGTTAGGAAAACTTAAGTTATGAATTCTCTTAACGGGTAACTCAATTATCTTATATTAAACAGTCAAGAGAATACCCCTTAACGGATCTACCTTCAGGAAGAAAATACAAGATGCAATAAGTTGTCTCCCTAGACTATTAAATCACCCTTAACGGGTTGACCTAACATCCATAAACGACAATGTCCTTAGTGGATCAGAATCGCATGACATGAATTGCAAATAGATTGACCACACTATACAGTTAATGATCAATAAATCAAATTCATAATTCTCAGGCAATAATGTTCATAAAGAAAAAATTCAACTAAAAGTCTCGAAAGATATATAAGTTCTGCAATAGCAATACTATCAAAGAATTAAACTTAACAACGAGAATACTCAGAATAAGTTATCTTAACTACAACAAATATTTCATCCCAAAAAAGGTAGACAAAATATTAGTCTTCTAGATGACGAAAGGGGTGCTGGGTAATCTTCTTAACAAGTGTATTGATCCCAACTCCTCTCCAACAGTCCTTTGGAATAAGTTTTTGTTCTTGGTGTTCTTGCTCTGGTTGACGGTTCTAGCCTCTCTAGCCTGTCCTTGCATCCCCCTACCTCAAGTTGCAGACGAAATTCTTTTATACCTTCTCCCAAATTAGGATTTCCTAGGGTTAGATCATAGTTGCATGTGAACCCTTGGATCAAATATGCTTTCCGATCAATGGTGAAGATAGAAATCCCATAAAAAATCATCCAAATCCTCATATATATGTTGCAATCTAATCTTTAGAGGCTTATCAAATACCATTCTTTCTAGCCGTTAAATTATATCAAAATCTCAACCATATAAATTTTTGTACCTTCATCACAGCCCTTGATAGGATTTCACGGCCCATAAGTATAGATATCATCATGGTCTCTGAAGTCGTCACGTTCCGTAACTCGAGCGTTGAATAGAATTCCAAATTTATTTCTTCTTCTCTCACGGCCCGTTATTTCCTTCATGGCCTGTAATGTCGAACTTTGAAATAATCAACCATTGTTGTCGAAACCGTGATATGTGGTGATGCTCCGTGATATGTACCTTCACGACCTGTAATATGGTGTTATGGCCTGTGATATATTCGATGGTCAAAATGGCCGCTCTTGTAAGGATCGTAATATGCGCATCTTGGTCGTGATCTGCTTCCTTACGACCCATAATGGATCATCACGTCCCGTAATGTTCTAGATTAAAGTTGCGGTGCTTCCTATAAAGGTCATGATATGCGTGTAATGGTCCGTGATGGACTTCCTTTCAGCGCATCTTACTTTATCACGGAAAAACCGTAACAATATGTCACGGCCCTGATGGCTCCTGAATGTTGATTTTCTCTTCATGAACAAGTTCCTTTTAGATGTCGGGTCCATTTCAGCCTTATCCAAGTGATTTCCTACAAAATAACACCAAACATGAGTAGATTTTGGACTTGAAACAATATGAACAAATAAAGATAAAAATAGATGCATGTTATGTCAAAATGACTCAAAGTCATGCTTAATGCAGGTCCTAAAATATGTTATAAAATGCATGCATCAATTAGGCATGATTTTGAGTCATTTTGGCATGGCATGCATCTATTCTAATATTTATTTGTTCATATTATTTCAAGTTTGAAATCTATTCTTGTTTGGTGTTTATTTTGTAGGAAATCAATTGGGGAGGCTAAGGAGAGGCTTAAATGGACCCAACATCGCAAAAAAGCTTATTCACGAAAGGAGATTGCAATTCCAAGATCCATCACAGGTTGTGATAGACCATTATGGGTCATGATGAAGTAAGATCAGCTGCATTGAAGCCCATCATGTGACAGTACGCAAGGTCATGACCTGTGTAACTAGCAACATGATTCCACCTAGTGCATTGCGGGTCGTGATGGATCATTACGGGCTGTAACGACAGAAGTCATGACCGCAACGGTTGATATAACGACCCAGGCAGTGACCTAATTTATAATATCCAGATCATTACGTGCCGTTAATTAGCATTTCACGAAGCGTAACGGGAAGTCACGACTTTGATAGTGGCTGCCATCAACTATGAAGTCTATTATCATGGGCCGTGAAGGATACTTACGGGCGGCTGTAAGAGGAGGGAAGCAATTGTATGATACCAGACAAACATACAAGTTACGGGTCGTAAGATTTTATCATGGGCCATGGCGATTTGAGCTGATATAAAGAACTCTATACTTACAGACCGTGAAATTCCCTCACATACCGTGCGAGAGTTACGAGATCTAGTACTTTCGAGGATTTTGATATGATTTGACAGAAAAAAGAATTCTATCTGATATGAGATTTTAGGGACTTGATTGCAAGATACTTATGGGAAGTCATTGAAGAACAACCATTGACCGGGAGGCAGATTCAATCGGAAGGCTCATACATAAGTGGTTGTAACATCTCCAAAGTCATCAAACAAAGAAGTCATTGAAGAACAACAAATTAAGGCTGAACAATTGTACCAAAGAATTGGAAGCTTGCATCATCCCATCCTCTTGATAAAGTCATAGGCAATTTAGGTGATGGGGTAAAACTTGAAACTCCTCAAAGAATATATGTGCATTTTTGGCTTTTCTTTCTCAATAGAGCCAAAAGATATTGATAAAACTTTAAATGACTCGAATTGGATAATTTCTATGCTAGAAGAACTTGAAAATATTGAAAGAAATTAAGTATGGAAGCTTGTAAAAAGGCCAAGGGTTACACAAGTAGAAGGGATTGATTTTGAAGAAACTTTTGCTCTGGTAGCTAGACTCAAAATAATTAGAATACTTCTAGCCTTTGCATACTTTAAATGTTTTAATTTAAAATCTTTCAAATGGATGTTAAATCGGCACTTTTAAATGGATATATAAATGAGGAAGTACATGTTAAACACCTTCAAGGTTTTGAAAATACCGATTTTCCAAATCATGTTTTTAAATTGTCAAAAGCACTTTATGGTCTTGAACAAGATTCTAGAGCATGGAATGAGATATGAAGCTCTTTTTTAATTGACAATGATTTTCAAAAAGAAAAGGTTGACACTACATTACTTTTAAAGCATCAAAGTGAACATATCTTAATAAAATTGTACATATTTATGTTGATGATATTGTTTATGGTGCTACTAATGAAATATTGTGCAAAGGGTTTGAAGCTCTTATGCAAAAGGAGTTTGAGATGAGTCTTGTAGGTGAACTCAATTTCTTTCTTTGACTACAAGTGAAGCAAACAAATGATGGTATCTTGCTAAGACAAGAAACAAAACAAAGGAAGTGCTCACGCGTTTTGGCATGAATGATTGTAAACCAAGTTCAACACCAATGAGCACAACAACAAAATTGGATATGAATGAGAATGACAAGCCAATTGATCAAAAAAGGTATAGAGGTATAATCGGTAGCCTTCTCAATTTAACAACTTCTAGACCAAATATCATGTTTAATGTACGCTTATGTGCTAGATTTCAGTCCGCACCTAAAGAGAGTCACTTAGTTTCTATTAAGAGAATTATGAGATATCTTAAGCATACAAGTGGATTAGGCATATGGTATGATAGGAACTCCTCTTTTGATCTCCATGCATAAACCGAGGCGGATTTTTCCGGATGCAAAGTAGATAGAAAAAATACTAGTGGGATGTGTTGTTTTCTTGGTAGTTCACTCATTTCATGGGCTAGCAAGAAGCAAAATTTTATAGCTCTCTCTACCGCCGAAGAGGAATATATAACGGACGGTAGTTGTTGTGTACAAGTTTTATGGGTTAAACAACAATTACTAGATTATGGTATAACATGCTCAACAATACCTATAAAATGTGGCAACACTAGTGCAATAGAAATGACTAAAAATTCAGTTCAACTCTCTATGAAGAAACACATTGCTTTGAGATATCATTTTATTCGGGATCATGTGAATCTTAAAAATATTTCTATTGAACATTTCTACTGAGATTCAACTTGCCGATATCTTTACAAAATCATAGAATTAGGTATGCTTGATTTGTGATGTCATATCAATTCAAATTAAGGGTGCCTTGGCTATGCAAGTGTCACTCTTACATGAATTGAGCATTGAAAATGTGTTGCACAACACATACATTTAATTTAAAAAATTTCATTTATGACTTGAAAATGAACATTTTATGAAAATTTTTAGAACAATTGACCGGTTCAAGCGAGCGATTGACCGATTCAGAAGAATTTTGAATTTTTCAGTGACAGCGGTCTACCAGTTCGACCAAATGCGTTTAACAATACTCGATAGCGGTCGATCGCTACGCAAAAATGATCCACCACTCCATGCGAATTAAAACAACCCGACAGCCCTCTTTTTCATTACATGCTCATCTCTCTTGCTCTCTCTCTCTCTCTCTCTCTCTCTCTCTCTCTCTCTCTTTCCATTTTTTCTTTCTCTCTCAACTCTAAATCTTATTCCCCATTCATTTTCGTCCCTGGAGATTGGAGTTCACATCGTCATCATCTTTGTGCTACTTTCTAGGGTTTGGTCTCTTTTCTTTCTAATCTTTTAATTTCATCCTTTTATCTTGTATTTTAGCCCTAATCTTCATCTTAGTCTTTATCAGTCCTTGATCCTTCTTTCTTGTGGTCAAACTACCATCTTAAGGTTACTTTCATCATTGTGTACTAAAGGCAACTTTTCACAACCTTCCTCTTGTCAAAATCCAATTTTCAAATTTTGACCGCCAAGTGTTCGATCAAATTTCAGTGTGAACTTTTCATTCTCCTTTGACTTGTTTCACTTTGATTATGTGTTCCAAATGCAAAACCCCATCTTCTAAAGGTTCCACCCGTGTACCTCGCAAGCAAAAAGGCCCAAGTTCACCTTCCGATCCAATTGTTGAAGAAGAATTTGATTCATCCCTCTTTATAAACTCCACGGTTGCCTCAAATTACAAGAAATTGCATGTATCACGCAAGATTGTATCCAGCAAACGAGTGAATTGGGAATTCCTCAAAATGCTACAATTGTATGATCATTTTTATGGCACATGATGGCTTCCTCTTCTCGAGATTCATGAGCCTATCTATCCTCGTTTGGTGCATCATTTTTATGCCAACATGTCATATCCCAACAATAGGAGCACTATCAAGTAAGTTTTCCTTGGATCTCCCATTGTCCTCACCTCGGCTAGTTTGTTTGAGTTTCTAGGTGTACCCACTTAGCATGATACATGATTTGTTACAAATGTGTGGAACTATCCTATTACTCTCGATGAAGTTCTTGATGTTGTGTTTGGGGGCAAGTGTGATCGCTTTCCGTCCAAGGGTACGCATATGCTCTTGAGTCATGTTCTTAAAGTTGCACACTATCTCCTTGGCACCATTTTCTTCCCTCGCTTTGGTCATCACACCATATTACATATCATGATCTTTTTCATCTCTACTTCCTTCTAAAACTCAATACTCGTCCTACCAATTTTGGAGCTACCATGATCCAAACCTTAGTCAATACTAAGGAAAAGATTCTTCCTGCTCATTGTAAGAAGATTTTACTTTGGCCAATTCTTTACTCACATCTTTCGCCATAATGGGGTTATTATTCTTGTTGATGAGGAGACCTTAGATATGAGTCCCACGAATATTATTGGTGCTGATACACTCAGTCGCAACGGCTTGCGCTATCGCGATGACGAGTGGATGTATGTTGGAAAGGGAAGAAATGTCGTACTAGATTCTAATTTTGAGGAAGAGCCTGAAGACGTGCCACCGACGGAGCAGCCGATGGATACTGATCAGGTTACAGAGGCCCCTACTCCTCTCCTAGGCTTCACACGTGCTGACTATGATAGTTTATGGCTCAGTTGGATGTTTTGGAGCTCGGGCAACAGCGGATCGGGCGACGAGTGCAGGCTTCTCAGGTGTGCTTGTTTGCGTATTTTCATTCGGCGGGATTTGACACTACTCCATACGAGAACGATGCGGGTGCACCAAATGCTTAGGATCTTTGTATTTTTTTCTCCTTTTTCTCTTTTTGATGATGTCAAACGGGGGAGAATTTGGACATTTGGGGGCTTGCTAGATTTTATGTTAGGACTTGCTTTTGTGTTTGGCTCTGGATAGTTCCAAGCCTTTGACTATGTACTCTGGATATTTTGATTATGCTATGATCATGCACTTTGGATTATTATCTTACTCATGCTTTTGCTATTATGCTACCTATATGATTATACTTTTTGGATTATCACCTTAATCATACTCTTGTTATTATGTTATCTATGTGATATTTAAATTATTTTGAGTATGTCTAACTTGTGGTGAAAAATGTATTGTCTCCCTATTCTTAATGAAAGTTATTTGATTTCCCTTAATTATGATCATTATTGAAAAAAAATTTCTTTTGTGCATATATTAAGGGGGAGCAAATTTTAAATATTCTTGCAAAATTAATCACATAAGTTTTGCCATCATAAAAAGGGGAAGATTATTGAGCCAAAGGCTACACCCCAAGTATTTTGATGATAGTAAAATTATGTGATTAAAAGTTATTTAACCATATGTCAAGATGTGCAACTTATAGGTTGAAAAATAAACGAAAAAGGGCATTCAGAGACAAAACGATCGACTGCTCCAGGGCAGCGGTCTACCAGTATGATACATGGACTCAACAGTTCTAAAGGTCGATATAACGGTTGACCGTCCGCCAAAGCGGTCGACCACTCTGAACCACAGAGCCGAAGTTTTCTTTTGGACGAGAAATGATCGACCACTCTAGGATAGCTGTCGACCAGTCTGGAGCCCAGCGGCTAGTTTTCTGCTAGAGCGGTCTACCAGTGGCGGCCTGAAAAGTTCCAACAACTATTTTTTTGGTTTCAAATCAAGAGGGAAGTTGGAGTAACGGCTACATTGAAGACAAGAGGCTATATAAGAATATTTAGGAGGTTGCAACAGTATCTAAGTAGAAGAATTCATCTTGCATACTTCCAAGAACATCCAAAGAGCACTTAGAGTCTAAACTTGCAAATTTGTCTTCTCCTTTTCTCTTGTTCTTAAGTGAGTTCATATTGTAAGAGAGATTGTATGAGAAGTCTTCCTTGTAATCTTGAGAGAAAGCTCATCGTGAAAAGTGTGATCTTTCCTCTTGAACGGAGAAAAGACTAGTGTTGTAAAAGGGTGCTTCTCCCTATTCGGAAAGAAGATTTGATAGTGGAACTTCGAGGTTCTCAAGACATGAGAAGTCGGAGCGGGGATGTAGGCCAAGGAGTTGGGCCGAACCTCGTCAACAAATCTTCTTCTCAAGTTTGCATTTCCTTTTCCTCACTTTTCTTATCAATTTACTTAGTGATAATCTACTTTGTTTTAATTGTGGTCAAAATCGTTTTGAAAAATTATTACACCAATTCACGCCCCTCCCCCCTCTTGGTGCCAAGTAATTCTTGCTATAAAATGGGAACTTGGCATAAAATGGAGGCTTAGGATCAACGTAAGACATGAAAGTATTATCAAATATGACTCGAGAAGGTCAAATATTATTCACATGATGCAATGGATCAATCAAACTCCCCCACACTTGAACAATTGCTTGTCCTTAAGCAACAACTCAGGACTAAGCTCAATCCGTTCATTGCCCACGTATGAGTAGCCAGTACTTTTCCTTTTTCTATCCTTTCCACAACCATCGCCAAAGTATCTCACTGCATATCCAAAGAATCCTTGCCCTGTCAACTTTCTTACTCTTAAACACATTTAAACTTTTTCTCCTCTAGCTTTACAAAAGAAAACATGAAATCTATCCCATAATAGCATTAATGCTGAAAACATAAGTATTACATGAGCTTAAGGGATTATATACTAAATTTATATTATGACAAATTATTTTTCAACAGTTCTATCATCCAAATATAGTTTCACAAGGAAGTCTGTATAGCAAGATTTCGGTCGATGACTCCCAGACCGGACGACTTAGGACACCAGGTGATGAACACCCCTCGTGCTTACTTGCCCGGACAATCCCGGATTCTAAATTAAAGCTAAGTAGTGACTCAGGTTCTCATGTGCTTCTCTATATTTTACAGGATGGTCCATGTAACAGGCTTTCAATCGATGGATCCGAGATCAGTTGGCCTTAGGTCGCTTGGCTAGAATCCACTGCGGATCTAATTGCCCTAAAAGATTATGGTCGTAGATAACACATTCTTATCCTCCTCAACTACTTTTATGCTAATTTTATAATCAACAAAAAAAATTCAATTACTCTCGAGCATACAAAAGCTCACTAGATACTTAGTGTTTTCTTGCTACTCTGATCAAAATAATATAGATAAAAAAGTAAAGTTGGAAAGAACAATAGTCTAAGGGCACATTCTATATTCCATAAATCCCAATACCACACTTGTTGAAGATTAGAAAACTGAATTTCATATACTAGAGACATTTTTTCTAATTTGTGTGCAAAGGATACATACAACAATTAGATAAGTAGTTAACACAAGGGAAAAGGTTTGTTTAGGCCAATACGGATGGCCTCAGTAAACCACCACGGGATCTTAATCATTGATTTGTAATCAACGATCTCAGTGAATCATGGTCTCTTTCAACTTGGCGGTTTTGATCAGTGTTGTTAATGTCGCACCATACCGAGCGGTCGGATTGGTCTGGCCATCGATTGGGCGACAACACGGGTTTCCATTACTTTCAAAGGCAGACTAAAGATTGGAACTATCGAACCGGTCAAAATCGGTAAAAAACCACTTTGAACTGTGGATGATCAAACGCCGATTCAGTAAAATAATATAGAAAAGTTATAAATTAAAAGTTAAATTGTTAACTATTAAGTGTTAATTGTTAAGTCATACACCCTAGCCCTAGGTTCCCCGTTCTTGTTTGTGGATGCCACAACAGCACCACCGCAATAACCGGCGGACATGGAGCTCGTAGACACGAATGTGGAGCACGTAGATGGAAAAAAGGTTTGTGGACAACAGAGTCCGGACATCGAATGATCTCCTCCACGCCTCAACGGTAAATCACTATTTTCTTCGTCATCTTTCTCTGATGGCGGTGAATGGTTGTGCTGGCGTGATGGTGGGTGTGTGATGCAAGGTGCTTGCGCGCGGGTGATGTAGGGCGCTTGCTCGAGCATGCGACGTAGGGTGCCTGTGTCGGGGAACGTCGAGCTCCTGCGTGCGGGCGACGTGGCCTGTGCACACGTGTAATGCAGCCTGCATGGGCATAGGGGGCTTGCAAGTGCCTGTGCAGGTGCCTTACACGTGCTCGCGCAGGCGCCTAGCGTCGCTAGGGTCCCTGCACGCGCCCGTTTAGATGCCTTGCATCGCGGTGGGTCCCTGCACGCGCCCGCACAAGGGCTTTGCACGCATCCGCATAGGGGCTTCCACGCTCCCGTGCATGCACCCTACATGAAGGTGTCCTGCAATGTAGATTGCGTGCCCGACGCAAGGCCCCCTTGTCCGTTGTAGTGCTGCTGTTTTGCATGTGTAGTGGTCCGACACCGGTGTGCTTTCCTATCGAGCAATGTTTTTCCTATATTATAGTTAATCACTGATGATCTTTTGAATTAGCTATATTAGTGTATTGATAATGTTTGTTGCTTTGTTTTCCAGGAATAAGATATGGCATCAGCCGGAATTAGTGTTAATGATTCTCAGACAGTAGCAACAAGCACACAATCAAATCAACAACCTACTACTCAATCAGTGAGATTGAAATTTGATCCTGGATGGGAACATTATCAAATTATTTTGATTCATAAGGGAAAATGTAGCTGAAATGTTTGTATTATGCAAAAGCTTTTAAAGGTGGAAGAATACATGGGATGAAAATGCATCTTGCAGGATAGAAAGGAGATGTATCGCCTTGCTCAAAAGTTAGGTATGAGGTGAAGTATCTTCTTGCAGAGCAATTAAATGTTGCTTCTCGATAAAAAAAGAGAGTACTTGATCAAAGAGGAGAAGATAATTCAAATGAGCAATTGAATCTGGATGTACAAAATTTACAAGAAGAAGACACTCCAATAACTCATATTCAAGTTAGAGGAAAAGGAAAATAAGTAAGAAATGCTAACATGAATAGTTTTTTTGCTCCAAGGACTACTTCAGGTGCACAACCTTCCATTAAAAGTGATATGGCAGCTAAAGATTCTATATATCTAGCTGATTTAGTTGTTGATAAGTTTTTTTATGATTGTTGCATATCATTTGTCTGTACAAATTCAGTTTGTTATTAGCCTATGATAGATGCTATTGCTGCTATTGGTCTAGGATATAGAGGACCTTCTTATCATTCTATCAGAACAAAATTATTATATGACATCAAGAAGGAGGTAGGATTATTGGTTGAGACTTTTAGAAATGCTTGAAAAGAAACCGGGTTGCACTATCATGGGTCATGGTTGGAAGGATTAAAAGAATAAAAAACTAATCAACTTTTTTATTTATTCTCTTAAAGGAATTTGTTTTGTTAGATAAGTTGCTTCTGATATTGTCAAGGATGCCACGACTCTTTTTAATATATTTATGGATTTGATTGAGTTTGCTGGAGTAGATAATGTTGTGCACTTAGTTATTGATAATGCTGCAAATTATAAAGTTGCAGGTAGATTGTTGAATGAGAAGTATTCCATAATTTTTTGGTCTCCTTGCACTGCACATTTTTTGAATTTGATATTAAGAAATATTGGCAAAATGAAGCTCGTGAGTAGCTTGATAGAAAATGCATCTAAGGTAATAAAGTTTGTTTACAATCATCCTTTTTAGCGTGCTTGGTTAAGGAAAAGATTAAAATGGACTGAAATATACGTTCTGGAGCAACTTATTTTGCAACAATATATACATGGTCACAAGCTTGATTACAAACTTCGGTGACAAGTATAGATTTCTCAAGTTCAAGATATTACAAAGATAAGAAAGCAAAGTTGGTCATAGACATTGTGTTGAATAGTATAATTTGGAATGATTGAGCATTATTAAGCAAATTGTAGCTCATTTGGTTCGATTGTTGAGAATTAATGATGGTGATGATAGACATTCTCTTGGTTATTATGATGGCAATTACAGAGCATAAAAAAAACAATTAAGCAAATATACATGAATAAGAGATCATTTTACAGCCTTATATAAAAATCATCTAGAATAGATGGAATAATCAATTTCATAGAAAGATTCATTGTACTGCATATTTTTTTGTATCTTGCAATTTTTTTATGATAAAGAGAACTTTTGTATCAAACCAGAGGTTCAACAAGGATGACTTGATATATTGGATACACTTGTCAAACATAAAAAAAATGAATTCTTGAAATAAAGTTGGTTGTATCATAATAGTTTGATAAGCTTTGGTAATCACTTGGCAATTGAAACAATTAAAGAATTGAGGCTTAGTAAATTTTGTTTTGCATTTATATTTTTTAAATTTATACCTTCTTTGTGTTAGTAATATTATGTGTTTAGTATTATTAATTATTTTGTATTATTTTTATGAAAGATCAATGGTGGTGCAACTTTGGATTTAATGCTTTGTTAGTATCACAATTGGCAATTTGATTACTAAGCTAAATTGCATCATCTTTTGATTACGAAAGAAATTGGAGTGTGTTTGAAAGGATAAATTCAAAGAAAAGAAATAAATCAGAACATAAGAGATTGAATGATATTGTCTATGTTCATTATAATTTGGGTTTGAAAAATAGTATATGTGGGTCCGCCCTTGTATGAGAGTATGGAGAAGATTGATTTTTGGATTATGGAGGATGATGATACTCCAATACTTGATTTTGATGAGTTGAAAAAGATGATTTATAATGATTTGCAAGTCAATAGTTAATACACAAGAAGTTAAATATTCAATTTATTTTTTAAAATATGTTAGTATGCACCAATTTAAATACTTAATATTTGTGAAGATTGAATTTATCTTTGTTATATATTTTTTTATCAAGGTGATATGCAAGAAGAAAATGTTGAAGATTTGGACTTTAACTTGAATTCTTTTCCTCAAAATGATGAAGATTATTTAAGAAGAGAATGATACTTGAGACTAAATTTTTTAGCATAAAGACATGAATATGTGAAGTAAATTTAAATAGTAAGAAATGCTTAGCACAAGGCTTTGTTTGATCACATATTGCCAATGTCATGTATTTGTTACGTCATAGAATGTCATATTTTGCAATGGAACCTAATCGTAGTAAAAAAATGACATTTCTGAAGATATTTAATTGGATATTGTGAGTAGGATTGTTCACACTTATGAACAAGATTCAAAGTGTGAATGCATGATTTCCTAGGACGTAACAAATACATGGCGTTCCATTTTGATAATTTTAATTTATCTTACTATGCAACGGAAGTACGATGAACCTCATCTAGTTACCTGGATCTTAAATAAGAAGAGTCCCTATATACGAAACATGAGTTATGAATAAAATATTGAAATGATAACCCATTGAAGAAGTGCATAGACGGATATATAAATTCCTATGAGTTGGAGCGAAGTAGGCGTAACAAAAAAACTTTTGCCTAAACTTACTATTATAGAAAATATTTAAAAAGAGAATGAAGACTAATCTAGGTCGTCAAAACAGTTATATTGATCAAGGAAGACATGAACAAATATTTGAAATAAAAGATCACGTCTTACTAAAAGTTTCATTAACATAGGAGTTGTGAAATTTAACATAAAAAAGAAATTAAGCCCTAAACATATTGTCCTTTATGAGATATTGGTCAAGTTTAATGAACAAGAATATAAGTTAGCACTACAACTATAGTATAAAGAGATTTATAATGTGCTCCTCGTGTTGATTTTTAAGAAATATAACCAGGACGGCATTCATATATTGACAATTAAAAAGAACTGAACCAAAGGAAAATTCTTACTTATAAAAAAAATCCTATCAAAATGTGGAAATATTGTGAATAGCAATGGTGCAATTTAATATAGAATAATCACTATGAAAGAGATGAGACATGTAAACATAAATAAGAAATATATAAGCATTTTTCATAATCATTTGATAAGTCTTTAGACATGTAAACATAAACAAGAAATCTAAAAGCATTTTTCATAATCATTTGATAAGTCTTTGTGATTTATTGAAAATTCGAGCACAATTTTTTTCTTAGGTAATAATATAATATCCCTTAAATAAAATAGTAGCCTGCGTCTATTTGATTTGATTGCGAGAGGCTTTCTCGAGGGGCTTGGCTCTTTTCTTTTTTACTCCAACGAACATAGAAGTTTCGAGGGTTTTCCAATAGAAAGATTTGCAAATAAAAATATAAAAATATGTGGAGGCAAGGCACACACTTTTGGAAAAAAAAAAACTTCTCCTTCCTGTGGTCGGCCAGAGAAGAAATATACGACTCATGGCTATTGGTGGAGAGCTGCTGGTGTCCATGAGAGGAGAGGAGAGTGATGCTGGCCGAGCCAAAGAAAAAGGTGGAGGCTGCCAGCTAGAGAAAAGAAGAAACAAAAGAAAAGAAAATAAAAAAGAGATAGGAAGAGGAGAGTTGCAACCGACAAGAAAAGAAAGTGGTAAAAGGGGAAAGAAGTTTTGGTTCCCTTTGCTGCTATGACATAGGAGAAGAAGAGGACCATATCCCTTTGTATTGCCGTGAGAAGAGAGAAGAAATGGAGAGGAAAGAAAGAGATTGGAGAGAGAAAAGAAAAGAAAAGAAAAAAAGAGCACCGCCACTATGCTCGAAAAAGAAGATCGAAGAAAAATGATGGAGTAATAACGCGGTATGTGATAAGGATTCATATTTATTAATTATCAAATTAATTAATATTATTAATTTAGAATTTATATTAATATTAGTTTAGGATTGATAAAGAATGAAAATAGACGCAGCACTATAGATTGCCCGTAGTGCACCTAAGAACCAATTGCACTTTTAATAATTAATGTAAAAATTATATGTGATTGTTTATATTTAATTTTTAATAATTATTTAAATATTATTGTTAATTGAGAATTGTTAGTAATCATGCATTGATTATGATGATTATTAATTGTTAAAATCATTTATGTCTAATCGCTTATTAATATTGTTGACAATATAAGTTACATATTTTTTACAATACTCATGATTTATGATTAAGTGCTATTTATCAAATGATATTATGATGTGTATTGATGATTGTATTGTGCTTTTAGTATTGGTTTGCATAATTGATTGCCGCACCTAGAAACGTTATTGCATCAGAGTCGTAATTAGACTTTACAATTGACAATCATTGATTGTAATTGTAATTGACCTCGATGGATTATATTGTGGGGTGCTAATCTCATTCCAAGATTTTTTCAAACCATATATTGATTATATTGTGTCAATCTCATTTCGGAATATTATTAAATGATTGATCTATGACTCAAACGTGGAGTATTGTGGGTACTATGTGTTACCCGGACTTGACCATACTTATTGATATTGAGATGATAAGATTGAACAATAATAATAATGATCATCATAATTTACTAATAAGAGTTAGTACCTATACATGGCATTGATTGTGTCAAAGTAGTAGACACATCTAATATATTATTGATTATTGTCATTGATTCGTATTGATGGAACATAGTATTTTATCATGCTAGAGCAGTGAACTCATTAGAATATTGTTATCCGTTAATTAATGTTTTCATAATGTGCTAGGTAAAATAAATACACTGAAACATATTGATTATACTAAGATACTTGCTATGTGTAGTATATTATTGTTATTGATTAATGATATTTATTGATATGATCTTTTGAGACCAATGTTAGGTATCTGAAATAAATATGACCGTTACATACGATTAATTGAGAAAGATTTTTCCTACATTATGAATCCGTGTAGGTAAATGAGAATAATGGATCGCGGTGGCACTGCTCTTCGCATATAGATTGCACATGATATATGTATAAATATTTTTATTATTATTGACTATTATAGTGATTATATTTTATTATCAATAAATATTTCATTGTTTATAGTTTTTCTATCATATATTATTTATTGTCGTAGCGTTCTTGGGATCACCTTATATGCTTGTTAGTTTTCTTGTTTTAAACATGAATCGGTAATGCATCATTAGAAGGCCCATTTATGTATCTTTCTCAAGGTGCGTGATTTCTTCTCTTTTTATGAAATATTCATTCATTTATGAAAATGAAAAATTTAGTCAAATTTAATATAGTGATGAATTTTGATTCCTTTCGGGTGTTATTTAATCACTACAAGAAGAAATAGTTTTAGGGACCAAACACATTGGTACCTAATAATTTGTTTTTGGTCTCTATTACCTTTTGCAACCAAAATAACTTTGGTCCCTGTAAGCTTGTCATTAAAAGTATTTTGTGACCAAAGTCATTGGTGCCTAAAGATATTTGTTGTAAGGACTAATAGTTTTGGTCACTAAAAATATACCTTTAGGGACCAATATTTTTGGTCCCTAAAGTTCATACCATAAGAGACCATTGATTTTAGTTCCTAAAGTTTATACTTTAGGGACTCATAGCTTTTGTCCCTAAAGAAATATAATTTGGAACGAATAACCTTGGCCTCTAAAGATATGTACTTATTAAGACCAAATTTGGTATTCCCTAAATATATATTATTTGTTACTATTGTTGTGTTAAAATATTATGTAATTATCAATTATTAAAAACTAATCTAAATAAAATATGAAAGAAATCAAACTGAATAATCAATTCAATTTATAAGAAACCCATTCTATAAAACAAATACGTACATTATAATTCAACATTGTCCACATTCTTATTACAAAAAATGACTTTCATACTTTGATAACAACAAGAAAACATAAAAAAAATTTAACTTCTTTTGAAATGCATAAAAAGATAATCAAATTGAATTATATTTTTTTTCATATATATGCAAGTCAAGATGACATTTGTGTAGTCCCCTTGTTGTATTGTGTCCTCATGTAGCACACAAGTTTGTTGTAGTGAGTTCTCAAGTCTTGGACAGCTACTTATTGATGCAAATATTTGATTCCACCATCTAGGACGACTTCACGTGGTCATGTGTGAAGCTAGTTGTAGATATAAATCGATCCAAATTGCATAATACTTTGTTGCCTTCTTCAAGAAAGGACAATTGTCACATGATTTGTTGCCTTCTTCATGTTGTCCCCTTCGGTCTTCATGAAACGCTCCGCACAAGCATCACTACAAAACTTCTCCTACGTCACAATACAACCAGCCAAAAACTCATAAGAGATTAAGGAAAAAAAAATGACAGAAAAATTAGAGCCTTTGAAAGTTGTCTATGAAGCATACATATAGTTGATCTCAAGAAAATTCAAAGAAAGTTGTAGAATAAAATCAACACAATGACAAGATCAAAATATAGTCATAAATTTATGTCAAATTATTAAACAATGAGAATTCTTATCGCATGGCTGTTTGACGGTGAGAGGAGCTTGCTTCCTTAGGATCTAGAACTTTGGTTGGGCGCATTTTGGAATTTAATCCTATACATTAAAATGGATACTAGCTCCAGTAGCCCTTCTCATTTCGGCACTGATTGTGCCACCTTTACCTAATAAGCAACAGATCTATTATGCAGGAACAATAAGCTTTGCAGACACAACAAACACCTTGTCAACTCCTACCTCAAAAAGCCTAGAATGCACAAGATGACAACATCTTGTGATGGTGAATGTCTCATCTCTAAGCTTCCACTACTCTTGTTATTTATTAATATTATAAAAGGAGAGACATAGTTTTGAAAATTTTAATTTGTAAATGAAGTAATAAAAATAGAAGGTTTAAAGGCAGCATGTCACTTCCTCGTTTAATTAAGAAAAAAAGAGGGAGTTGTTGGATAGATGTCTCCTTGCATGTTTTAAGCGAAGTTGCAATGTGAAATATCCAATTCATGAAATTATGGATAGATGTCTAAGCAATCTCTATCAAACTAGATTAAAGATCATATTAAACAAATTAATTAGATATAAAAAAATATGAAATGTAAATCAATCATAATGGTACTAAAAATCAAACTATATTATAAATCACATTGAACATATTTATTATGTCTAGAACAATGTGAAATATAAATGAATCTAAGTATCAATATAAATCAAACTATATTTTAAATCACATTTAAACTCTACTAAATAATATAAAATATAAATGAATTTGAATATAGTAACTCACAAGAAAAAAAGAGGAACTTGTCAGGATTCCTTTTAGACATTTCTATAAACATCTATAACACATGTGAATCTATACGCTTGCTTCATAGAGGAAGGGTGAGATTGTTTGTCACCTTCACTTCCAACGTGACTAATGACGAGGCCCCTACTCTGAGAAGAGAGGAGGGCTGTGACACCCTTCATATTGGCATCAAAGCCAAAGGATGCCATAGCTCCTGGCTTGTTTGCAAGAGGGACATGTCCCTCCCTTTTGCCAACAAGGAGCTTGCAGCCCCATAATCTGGTGATTCGAGGAATTACCGCCCCTGAAGAGAGATGACAGAGAAGAAAGAGGAAGGGGAGAGGATCTACAAACAACATACAAACCTCAAGGAACAACGACGAAGACCAAAATTTTGAAGAGGAGTGCTGATTCGTAAGGCTACATATGACTCCTAAATCAGCACACCGAAAGCAAATGACACGAAGCAAAAAGAAAGAAACAACAAAGAGGAGGGTGTACAAGACATACCTTGGCCGCCGCGCCGAGTGCAGCGGACGCTCACGTGTCTTTGTTGCCGTTGAGGATGAAGGAACGACTCATCCGCTGCGTCAGTCCGGCCAGGAAATCCTCCTCATAACGTCATTCCATGGGTCATGTTCCACATAAAAAAATGCATATGCAACGAATTACGAATGTTGTGAACAAAATTCTGGTTCAGGAATATAATCAAACATATCAGCTACATAAAGTTAACAACACATATGCAGCAAATAAACTCCCATAGAATCATCACTCACACTAAACATTCAACAAAGAAGGTTGCCAAACACCATTTTTGTTTAAGAGAGAGAGAGAGAGAGAGAGAGTCTATATGGACTAATTTATTTGGTCCTTATTTATTCATCTTCATTAGGGACCCATATAACAATTGGTCTGTGTATGTACCTTTATCAAGCACCAATGTTACACTTAGTCCATATAGATAAATTTATTAGGGACCAATGTAAAATTGATTTCTATTAGCTAATCTATTGGCACCATTTTTTTTATGGTACTTAAAAAGTAAAAAAATTGGGACCAAATTAAAATTTGTTCCTAATAAATAGTTTTAAAAACTAAATCATGATTAGTCCCTAATTCATTAGTCCCTAAATCCAATTTTTGTTGTAGTGAATGTTCGCTAACTGCACCAAATAGACTTCACTAAATGAGTAATTTAATGTAGATTTTAACTCCTACAGGAACATAGGACCATTCTTGACTTGCTCTACACGATCGACTAGATGAAGTGAAGAACAAAAAAAAAACATTTAGCCACCCCCAATTGGAATGAAAACGTAGCACGCAATTAGAGTAATAGTCTTGAATTAGAGATTGCCATGCAAATTAAAGAATGTATCATACTATTTCTCTTAAATAAATTCACTTTGTCATTTGAGTGTTGTTTTAACACTATATCATTGCTAATTTACATAATGAACATAAGAACTTGCAGAACGAACTTCATTTTAATATCAGTTTGAGCTGTGAAATGTTGACACAAGACTTTAGTAAAGTGAGAAAACTAAAAACAATTCATTTATATAAGTTTTGCTCAAATGCTAATAGACCAACACTAATATTTTAAAAAATACCAGAACCTTTAAAAGCATTTTTAGCATTCATACGAGAATTGCAATTCTAGCTCAATTGAACTGTGTGTTATAAAGGAAAATGAATACACATTTTAACCAAAATTGATAGAAAAATATAACAGCTAATTGCATTTCTAGAATTAGATTGAGAAATATTTAAAACATTGTTTCAGCTTTTATAATACATCTTTTGGAGGATCTCTGGTAAAACAATTAGAAGTGACATGGGAACAAAATTCAAAAGCTAAGGACAACCCTTATCCTTGACATGTACTAATCCACTATTTGAATCAGGCAACTACGAAAGACGTCAAAATTTTTCTGAATGTATAATGGCAGAACCTTTCTTTTTCAAAGTCCAAATAAGGAGATTATCTGCAATTAACAATGACTAGTTTAATAAACTCCAAATAGGCTTCCATGGTAAACACATAGATAAAATGAAGTGGAAAAATCATCACAAAATAATTAATTTCTCCTAAAAATATCCAAGAGCGAAATTGGCATAAAAATATCAACAAAGATCAATGGATCGTGACTTTGTAATGCAAGATTGTACATACTACTATTGTGAAAACCTCTGGATTTATTGAAAAAAAATCTGCATTTACAAACAAATAAAAGTCAGATTATTGATCAATGGAAAAAAAATTTAACCAGAATAGAAAAATACTTGATAAATCACTCTCTTTAACAAAAATGATTCAGCAACCATTCAAAAAGGGAGGGCATATGTGCGGCTTGGATATCTTACTACCTCGGTCTTGTGGATCTTG
>LTAE01002935.1:11822-40421 GCA_001647135.1 Pontederia paniculata | reverse complement strand
CCCCCCCCCCCCCCCCTCTTCTTGGTGCCATCCTGGTCCTACATTTTATACTCCATTCATCAATCAATACTTCATATAATAAGAACAATCCAAACAACCCTTATCTAGCGGTAGAAACCGACCCACGTCCGAATTGGACATGATCGATTTTCTGTCTGGACACGATTAATGTTAAACACAGACATGGTCTATTTTCTTTATCAGTTAATTGATTACCTTTCTTTGTCAGGACACGACTCGGATCAACAACGGGCACGGTCCATGTTGTGTACTACACGGTCTGGGTTCAAGATGACCAAACTTATCTTCAATTTAATTTCAATTTACCTTTGTTGATGCGGCCGATGTTCAGGTGCGACACAGCCTGAGTCATGCATGGTGTTGTCGTCATCGAGGAACATGACTAGCATTGTATGACGTGTCCATTTTTGTAGCGGCGAACATTGCTTGCATCGGAAACCAACACAATTCACGTTGCGTTCATCGAGTTGTTGAATCTGATTATGTTAAGGAACACGGCCCATGTCATGAGGCGATCAAGCCCGTTTCTGGCGCTCCGATGTCTTCATGCAAAAGACGGTTGGCGCTCGAACGCACGATTGTTTCTTACTTGGCGAAGGTGGGCTGTTTCACCAAGGAAGTGATTAACATTCGTTCATCATTGCTCCATTTGTTACTGTGGGTTTTCTCCCTCTTCATGTTATTTGTTAACAATTAAATATAGTAATTTTATTTTATGGCAAGGAACTATAAAATTATATTGTCATATACATATGATAATCCTTAGTGTTGATCCTCTCAGTTACATACCTTGGTTATGCTTGTTAACCTTTCTTCTGGATCTGCATGATTCAATGACCTCCTCTTCTAATACTCTAGGGGAGGGAGGGAGGGAGGGAGAGAGAGAGAGAGAGAGAGAGAGAGGCATCCACATGGACCACCACAGTGGCATGGCGTAGCATCACACTGACGAGGGGGGCAAAAGCGCATGCCGTGGCCAAAAATTAGCTGGGGAGTCATCAACCCCCATGTGAACTCCTTTTGTTTGAATGTGCTGCCCTTGCACCTGTGGAATCACAGTTTTCAGTGGCTTTGTAATGGTCATTCTTTTTCAAATGGCGCCTAATTTAATTTGAAGACTTGAATGTCAAAACTCATTTTTTAAAAAAATAACTTTGTAATTTGTGAAAAATTTCTTATGGTGCTCTTTTATCATTTGGATTAATGACTTCAAAATATGTTGGTAATGCAATGGTGAAAAAATAACTCAAATTTGATTCTTATGTAGTTCTTGTTTATGGCCGGTACGCATGATTCTATATAATGATAGAACTTAAACATAATGCATGTTTTTATTGTGAGGTCTTAAAGTCCCTTTCATTTACTATTATATGATGTTATAATTATGAGAAAAAAAAGAACTTTTAAAAAGGGCACAATGATTCCAGCCGTATAAAAGAAACATGAAAGAATAAGTATGGTAATTAAATGGTTAGTGTATATGAGTTTCAAATAAAGAGAAGTTTAGAGTTAGTAATCACGCATTCCAAATTACTATTTCAATTGAATTAGTTAAATAGTAATGGCACGGGCATGATATGAGTATAAAAAATATAGAAAAAAAATGCATAATTGGCTCTTGAACCAATGAACAAAAGAAGGTGACCTCCTCAGAGGAGTAAAAAGAGAATATTGAAAGTGCAAGAACAAGGCATTTAGTCATGGATAATACATATAAAAAAAAAGTAAACCTGGATAAAGATTGTCAACAGGCTATTATGATCACTAAAAGGTCTACTCAATGACCTTTAGGACTTTTCTTATTAAAAGGTTATCTATTCTGAAAGAGATGAAATGTCCTAATTCTGTTGGTTTCCAACTCCTAACATAATAATTGATTAATTAATCAAACTACTGACACTAAGAGCCAAAACGCTCTTTTAGCCATGATTACAGTAACTGGAGAAACGATTCAAGGTTTCTTTCCATGTGATCTCTGGGAAAGTGTTGCTGTTAATTTGCTTAGGCTCTCTTGTTTAATTCCCTCTGCCACTGGCTCATTGGTAATAGTTGGTTTGGGCACCTTGATCACACAAAGACACACGACACAACCAACAAAATCCTCCCCAGGCAAAACTTTTATTAGCAAATCCGTGATTCTAGCACTTAAAATTAATTTCATGTTTGAATCCAAAACTCTGATCAAGTCGGTGATTTCAGAAATCAAATTCAAAATTATTAACTCTCATATCACAATTCCGGTGTCAATCAAACTTAATTTTTGTTCTATCTCAAATCAGATGTCATGGGACTACATCTGAATAATTAAAGACTGTATCATTACTTCAACAGTTGCTAGAAGTTATTGTATCAGTGAAACAAAAGATGAGCAGGATGTTCTGTTTCTTACTGCATTTTGCAGATTAGCAGCAAATTGAAAGCGACGGTTTGCTGCCACTATTTATTGACTCGTTCAGGCAGCACTATTAACAAGTTAAAGACGGGCATTGATGTTAGTATCCAAAAAGAAAAAGAAGGGCATTGATATGAGATAAAACAAGGAATCAAAGTTCCTCATGTAAGATGTAGAAAGTTGCATTTTGCATTTTCCTTAAAAATCATCATTCAGGGATATATGAAGAAAGTTTCTACTCAGCAGCAGCAGCAGGTAGTACCACCCGCTCTGCATGTAGCATCTTCGAGGTCATTAATGTTCATGCTCATCTGCAACAAAGTACGAAAATTAAATGCCACCACATCGGAAGTAGAAAAAAAGAGAAGAAATACCAAATGCCAACATAAACAAGTAGGAAAAGGAAACTGGCAGAGGGGAAGGTGCAACTGCAGCTTTGTGACTGATTAACACCCTGGATGTGTCCTACTTATTTATATAACATGGTCTTTGAAGCTGCCAAATGACATGGAATCTAACATTGCCTGGAAAGTGTATTCTAAGATCATATCATTGTCATTTTGAAAGCCTGTTTAATTCTTTAAGATTGTGTCATTGTTTGGTAGAACTGGAGCATCAAGTTTTAATTTGATCTTGCATCTTCTCTTGAAAATGTTGAGCACTTGATAGCTCCTCGCTGAAGAGACTGCCTTTCCAAATTGTCCTCCTTTCTATTATGCAAATCATGCAGACAACTGAGGACCTACTAAGTATGTAACATTGGGCATCATACTGAGAATTGTTAAAGAAGTGGTTGACTTCTCCCAGATAAAAACATCACCAGTTAGATTGATGACTTGCTAGAACAGGGGTTGTAACTAAAAGAAAACACATGCAGGTAGGTCTACCTGATGCAACATGTCCCATACCCAACTGGAGCGTCAGCATATCTAATGAGGCAGCATATGGGTATCTCAGCACAAACGTTGATTTGCAAGATTTGCCTTGACAGAACTTTACCGACAAAACAATGCAAATCTAGTTGCAGGTTCAAACCTTTGCCATATGTATCTTAACAATATTCTGTTTCACAGAAATTAAGGTAACCGGCAGCAAGTAACTTTTAGTTTCTATGCTAGCTTTATGGGCCTTGTTTCTTGCTTTTTGTAGGACTGTCACTTCTATTTCTTCAATACAGCACATTACCTCATTCATAATCCTATTGCTAACAATCTGGATTTGCTTCTCTAGCCATCCATCAGAAAATAGACTATGCCAACAAAAATACAAAGTATAACAGTTTGCCATTGGCCACGGTAGGAAGCATCTTTAAACCTTTCATAAAATACCTGTTCTCCAAGAGCACAATATAGAATCAGCATATTACCGAAATAGATGTTGCTTTTAATGCATAAATTGTATTCTGTTACACAGTGGAAAGTTTAACTTACAATCGAGTTTCCAAGATAACTATGAAACTAACAGCACAATTATAATCCTCCTGTCTCTATAACAATAACATTAGAGACTGCCGCGAGAAAACGAGACAAAATACAAATTTAGTTGGAACTCACAGATAGGTAAGGTGACAACGCGCCTAATCTTGGGAGACCACATGAGTGTAGACAGATCTAACCAGCATAATTACCAGTTCATGTTCCACATGTCAAGGAAGGCCCTCTATTTCTCATTCCAGGCCTGCTGAGAATATGCCTATTTGAGAATACCGGTGGCCACAAGTTCGACCTATTACTTATGTATTACCAGTGGCAGTGCATACCGATCCTACCTCTTTCTCAGATAACAGAATATTTTAACCAACCCTGGGCTTGCCTAACATTTCTCTTTAGGAAAATAGGATAAGCTTTAGTCAATTGGGATCGTATTTTAAAAAAGTCTCCTACAACTTATACGGTGCTCCGGTGCATACCAGAATTTGATATCATATTTACTCAGCCTAGCAAGATCACTCTTTAGGGTCATTAAAACTGTTGAAACTAACAAAGCAGTCAATTGAGAGCCATGAAGTCATTAAAGACATGAGCTATCTTCCTGTCTCCAGGAATTCTTGTGTTCTTGGAATTTAATGCTTGGTAAAAGAACTGGAATGAGATTCATGTAATGTTTCGTGTTTTCAGTAGTGATCTTACATTCACCTATCGAGCTCCTCCTTAGCAGGTCTCCTCTAAACCTGAAAAATAATCAATTTGTAGGTTAGAATGTAAGCTTGTTAAAACAAAAGAACATTTACAATATGGAGAAACATTTTACAACAAAAAGAAGTTTGTCATTCTTTAGATCTCGAATACATATGGATGGATGGACCATCTTAATTTGGATAAGTTCAAAAGCATGAATTAAGTACTCACAAGAAATATCCAACTGTCAAAATCATAGAACTTTGAACAATGTTTAGTACAATGATTCGAAGGTCTAAATATATGTGCAAAGATCACATAGTTCTGAAAATATCACCCTCTTTCCTAATTTAGTGACCGCACTGTTCAGTTGTTCTGGTCGGGCTATTTCACCGACCGTCACTTATGCTTTGTATCAGCCAAAGACACAAGTAGCCTTGCAGAGAGCTTACCCTTTGCTTCTCGCCGAGTTGCGAGCTTGTTGTAGTTGGTCCATAGAGCTTGCTAGCTATTTGCTTCAAACAACGATGAGGATGACTACCGTAAAAATAAATGATAAATTATGTTGATTTTTATTACTTTGTTTGAACTTTTGTCTATTATTGATTAATATTTTATTACTAATAAATTATTTTCTAGTAAAATACTAGTAAACCCAGTAGCACTTTTAAGATTCTTAACAATTGTCCAGTTTATCATTATTGTGAAAAATAATGAAAGCTACTTGATATACTGCCATTCTGAAAATTTTTAGAACATTAAAGGAGCATTACCATGTAGTTGATGATCATCAAAGGGTCATTACAAAGGGAGGGGTATCTCTTCTAGGGCCTGCAACTGAACGGTAGACAAACTTTCTCAGCATGCACCTCATCACCATCTTCCTTAATTACCTCGACATTCAACCTTGGCATCTTCCTAGCTAGGTCCTGACACCCATTTATTGTCACATTGCAAGCTGACATCCAGAGTGATCTCATAGATTCATATCTCTCAAGACCTGACTGAAGTGCTTCATCGCCAAAGGGACAATCTCTTATCTCCAATTTGCGTAGCTTGGGGCATCCTTGTAGAACACACTGCATGGCTTTGTCACTGCTACCAGCAAAAGCCACTGAGAGGGTTTCAAGGTTCTTAGCATATGTACCAATATACTCAAATGCTCGATCTGTCAAAAGCCCTGAAACAGCAAGCCTTTGGAGTTTTGTGCATGTCTTGACAACAGCACCAAAGCCTTCATCCATAGGTTCATTGGTCAGATAGTCAGGCTCACACGTTGTCATAATACAAAGGCGGAAATGAGTGAAATTAGGACAATTGCGTACAACGGTTGCAATTGCGGCATTAGTCATCTGCCGACAGAAGAAAAGGACATAATGAAGTTTGGGGCAGCCCTCAGAAACTGCAACAAATCCAGATTCAGTAACACCATTTTCACCTCCTTCCCTCACAACTTCCTGGTCAAAGGGGTCTGCTGGAAACACCCGGAGCTCTTCTAACAGAGGACAACAAGAAGCCACAGCTTCTAGTCCTTTATCCTCTACTGTATCCAGAACCTACAAACAAGTGAAAGGAAAGCTTCCTGAGTGAAAGGCCAGTATTCCAAGATTTTATGCATATCTCTCTGTTTTTTCTCTTTGCAGTGCAATCATTTTAAACAGTTTGATATTTTCACGAAACCATTTACCTGATAGGCATAGAAATTGTACTAATAGAATAAAAAAGATCTAATTCTTATAGATAGATAAGATATTCTATATGAGGTTGTCAAGACAACAAGGTTTGTGTTATTTTCTTCATGACCAATTGTCAGTGCTGAGGTGGTGAACCACTATACCGATCAACATCTGTATATAAAAGAACAAAGATGCCATAATAAAATGCAAAAGATTCTTTTGTTTTTGAACATGTGAGGTCAAAATATAAAATCTGATGGAAAACACTATGCAAGTCAAACTTATATGCTTTGTTGTTTCACAAAATTGAGAACATGTACACGTTGAACTTAGAATAAGCACCCAACAACCAATTGCACCAAATATTTTTCCACTTTCTCAAAAGATGTTGTGCTTTATTCTTTAGGATTTAATGACAAGTGTTGTCCACCTAATGAGAAGCACATTTTTGGCAAGGTAAAGGGACCCATCTTTTCAAAAAAAAAAAGTAAAGGGACCCAGGAACAAATACTAGAAAGGAATGTAGAAACCAAAACTTCAGAGCTAAATCAAGAAAGAAACAAGTTGAGTAGGTCATGACACTAATTTATTCACCTATAAAGCAAAATAATGAAACAGAGAACAGAAAACTGAGTAAGAAAGTCAGTAAAAATGTTATATCACAAAATTTCTTGATGAAAGAAAGAAGACAATTTTAGCAATCTTTCAATTTTTTGTAACACTCCCTATTACACACTAGTAACAACAGTTTGTTGACAAATTTGAGTCGGAAAGAAGTTAGCTACGAGCATTTGTATTCTCTTCATTAAATGTTAAATCATATAAAGTGAAACAGAAAGGAAACATGATTTATTTTCGGAAAAAGATGATTAGCATGATGAACAACAAGAGAGAGAGATGATTACCCATAATCGGCGAACAAGTGGACAGTTTGCGAGAAGTTTTGCCAGTTCTGAACTTTGTAGAGCCACATAACTCAAATTCAGAACAGTCAAATTTGAACATGCAGGATACAGTGTCGGGAGATATATTGAAGAAACTATCCATAAACCTGAAAGAGTATGCAAACTCTTGCAATTGCTAAATGCACTTTCAAGCTCTGCATCTGATTGAAGTTTGTGGTCTTGAGCAAATGAACCTGTTCCCAGCTCTGTAAGCTTAGGAGCTCGAATAAGCAGCCTCCTTAGCTGCTCCACTGTCACATGCTTATTCACTTTTAGAACCCTTAAAGACTTGCACCGTGATACCAATCGTTCCAGGGCATCAAAATTTACTTCAGAATGCAAATTGGCAAAATTAAGTGCCTCCAGAGAAGTAAAATTTTCCGGAAAACAGCTTAACCAGCTACCACCAAGATCCTCAATTCCACTCTCTTGTATATCAAGTTCGGTCAAATTTCTGAATCAAAGTTAAAGAAGTTCAGCAACAGTCGAAAATGTTAAACTCGCACAATACTGTTCCAACCTTTCAGAAAAATAGTGATAGAAAGCTCCTAGGAGAATAAGACCTAATTGTCTTATGGTCATTCACACAAATTGGTGGACTGACATAAAAAGAACATTGGATAAAGAAAAATGAAACACAAGATCAGCAGCCACACGTGACTCTTTCTTTGGACAAATTCAATGCAAAAGTTAATTTTGTGGCGTTTGCCAGATAAAAAGGGAGACTATCTATACCATCAATTCAAATATGCTTCATGGAATTATCATATGGTCCCAGGTCAGTCCAGATTTTCTCGCAAAGCAAATTTACTTTTGATACCATGACCATATCTTCTATGATACGTAAAATCAGGAAGGTCTATCATGAGCAAATGCCTTTGATCCAAGATTGGTTCTCAAAGATCAAGAACCGCTATTAAGACTTTATACCTTTGACTAATTACAGTAGAAAACTATTGGGTGCAGATTTTCACAAGAAATCTGGAGTTCTTGAAAAAAAAACATTGGAAATCAAATTTTCAACGTTTTTTTTATCAGTTTTCAATTTATAGAGTTTAGTTCAATGTCTCTCTTGGAGATGTTCGGACTTTCCAAATACCAATAAATCATAAATCTTGAGTTTAACCAGCATAAGTAGTCATGATATATCCATTCATAACAAATTTGATATGTATTAGTGCAAATAGAAGAAGGAAAATACCAACTGATCTGCCTTGTGCACAAACTTCACATGCTTAAATACAGGATGCCATATGGAAGATGTTCCAAACTGCAACAAATGCAAATGCATAATGAAATTAGATGGTTAACAGACGTGGGAAAGCTTTACCTGCAGTGGCGGGCAATGGAGGCAAGTCCATTGGTGCTGAAACTGTCGCAGCTCACAAGAGAAAGAGCCTTGAATCCAGGGAATGAGCGCGCAAGGAAATCCAAGCTCTCGTCCGTGACGGTCATCCTCTTGAGTCGGAGCTCCTCAAGAAAAGGGTAAGCCGAGGCGAAGACCACGAGCCAATGGTGGATGTCAGCGCCCCAATTAGGGGGGACAAGGTTGAAATCGTAGAACCGGGGCTTCCCCTTGAGGGTAACACTCCGGATGTTGGGAAATCTGCGAGCAACCATCTCCGGTGACACCGAGTAGCAGTTCCCGATGAAGACATGTGTCCGGCTCCACCGCTCTGCAGTGTACCAGTCCTTGCAGACCAGAGACACCGAACTGCGATCCTTGTGGGACTTCACAAAGACCAGAACCTGTTCCAACACCTCATCTGGGAAGGGGGAGATGCGTCTCTCTTGAGGTTTCTCCTCATCAACCTCTCCCTTCTTCCTCTTAGCATCCATGTTGCGCTTCAGAAATCACACGAAGCAAGCAAGCAAGGAACTTTAGTGCCTACTCAAGGACAAAGGAGTTTTCATTTTCTAGACAACTGACTGCATAGAACAAACAAAGGAGTGTAAAAATGTAACCTTTTGAGAAAATTTCAACTAAAAATCCATTTTTCCTTCAAAAATCATAGATCATACAGACTGAAACATGCGATCTTACAAAAAAATCGCACATAAGATGCCCATCCCACGGGCTAATGAGTCAAAGTTTGTAGATTTCCTAAATCCTAAACTTCTCCATTACCAAACCCCAAAGGACTTGACTTCTTCTTGATAGATCTAATGCCAAGTTCAACAAGACTCGCTCTTTTTCCACTAAAATACCTTGTACTTCACCAAATCACGAGCCTAACAAGCTAAATACACACATGAAAAAGGGAAATCCAACAAAAAAAAATCATATCATCCTCCAGTTTGGTACAAATGCCACTTCTGGAAAAAGAGATCAACAGTTAGAACTTCATTCATACTCCGAAAGCATCACAACCAGAAAGTAACAAAAAGAAGCTAAAGGATCAATTTTGATGGGTTAATGGAGGAAGATATCTGTGCGCAACCTTGAGAGTGGATCTCATACCTTTTAAGACTTGAATCTATGCAGAATGGCGTTTGGTTTTGTACAGCTCCAAACAGAGAGAGAGAGAGAGAGAGAGAGAGAGAGAGAGAGAGAGTTGTCACCCTCCCCTTCTCTTTATCTGTTCTGCAGAATCTCTCTCTTCTCCCTCTTGAAGGTTAACAGTGTGAAAACTGAGAAACAAAATATATTATGTAGCAAAGATTGTTTATGTGCAAGTGTACTTACAAGGACTATTAAAATTTTAAGTGTAATAAAACAATAATAGATGGATAGGATTTTATATAGTGCTACACATGTGTGCTATATTAGACTACTATTACACAAATTAGAATCTAACAAAGGCTTTTTTAGCAGTACCATGGTACTATTGTTCTACTCAGTAATAGCCCAATAGGTAGGTAAAAATTGTTAAAAGGTGAGAGGGTGAAAATTAAAAATAACCTTTCAAACCCCTCTTCACAGTGCCTAGACTTGCTTAAGCTGTCTGTAGTACTTACTCATGAAATAATGATATGTCCAATAATTATTTAGCACAACATGAGATGGGAGATATCCAAACTGACAGATCTTGAATGATTGAGACACCAATTAATGCCCATTTACAATGACCAATTATGCACAAAAAAAAAACTTCCTTTCTAAACGCACAAGTAGCAATTATCATTTTCTCAGTAATTAAGCTTCAATTACAGCAAGACAAATCATCAACATCATGCAAATTTTATTGGTAAATTGCATCTTTGTTTTCATATTGCAAATGCCAAGAGTGCCAAGACTGCAACTTTTTTTTTTCCTTTTTCATTTATCATCATGTGAATATGACGGTAAGATGAACGATTTTTTCATCTAATAAGCTAACTTGTTGGTTCATTGTTATACTTACTGTTCATGACACTGCCCCAGAGGTCAGTTTTAATGCATTGCAGACCGAAGTATGGGTGGCCACAGCCAATCTAACATTCTCTTTTAACTCCAATATGTACATGTTCCACTACACAGTTCCAACATCACCACACCACCACCACCACCTCCTTTGACCCCCACACAAGACAGTTCTGGATCTTATCCATTCCCAGGTCCAATCCACTCCAAGAAGCAAAATTGTAAAGGTTGGAGAAGAGGGAGACTGAAACAGCAGGAGATTTCAGAATGCCATGCACCTTCCTTCCTCCCTCCCTGAGATTTTGCTTGGAAGGAGGATGAGAAGAAGAAGGTAGCAGAAAGAAGACGACGAAGAAACGTCGGTTCTTTTCATGATATGGACGTGACGGCTGAGCAGTCAGCTGAGTTATCATCACCATGTATATGTTTTGTAAAAACTTACCGTACAGCAAAAAGAAATGAAGAGAGAGGACAAGAATCCCTGCGCATTGTGCTATCAGCTGAGCTCCCTCCTTTTCCAGACTCCACATACTGTCAATTCATCACAATATTTAGTATTTTTTTAATCTCTTTCTCTCTCCTCCTCTTCCTACTCCAGTTTTATTTCCTCTCTCCATTAATGTTATTTTTCTTTTAGTACAAGCTGCCTGCGCCTGCAGTGGAGTGATCAATTGGTGGTGAGAGCTCATGGACGCCATAAGACTAGAGTGACATGAAATCAATCAAATTATATGTAATGTGTTACACATGAAATCAATCAAGTGAAAAAAAAAATTTTTATAGCGGCTCGGAATTATTAATGTACAAGATTATTAATATTTAACTAATTAAAAATTAAGATAAAGAACATAATATATTTATCTGATTAAATTGATGATTTTAAAATTTAAACTCAAGATTATTAATTTTTATTTTTTTTAATTCCGGACACAATTTTAAATTTGATTATGAAACACTTTTCACACCAATGAAACCGAAAAAGGTGGGTGCATGTGTTTGTGATAGCTGCCGCATGGGAGTAGGAAAGGGAAGGAGGGGGGGCCGGGTCTATCCACACCCAGGCGCGGGAGGTTGGAAATCATTAATTGTGTGACCACATTGGACTTGACCAGAGCAGTGCAAACCAAAGTTACCAAATCATTCGCAAGATAATGCAAGATTTCTTATTTACATTATCTATTTGCTTCTATTTTGTTTGTTTCTGTTACCTAAGATATAAGGAGACAAATTAAATTTTAGATTTTAATTGGAAAATTAGCCATTTTTATATTTAGGGAAGCATGAGAGTTGTTATGAATTGATTGCAAATTTGGTGTAGCCATATAATTTTGTATATTGTATATCAATTCAATGCCCAAATAAGTAGACGACATACCATTATCTTTTTTCAATTTTAAAAATTAAATATTAGCATTTTATTCTACGAGACTCTTAAGATATTTAAAATCAATTAAAGCTTAGACTATATGTCTAAAATAATATTAACATTTAGAAATAGTAAGTTGGTGATTACATGCATGACGGATACGCGTGTGTGTGCATGCGTGCATGCACTTGAATCTTTCGTTTCATAGATCCCTTAACTAGTGGAGTGATTTTGGGATCCGTCTCAAGGGACGTCACTTGAAGGGCAAGTTTGGTTTGCACTAATACATTTTACAAGTAACATCAACTACCGTAATACATTTTCCATGTGACTTCAGACAACTGGAATTGAAAATGGGACTTCAACAATTAGAATCACTTTTTCATGTTCCTGTAGACATGTGAAAGCGAAATGCACGACAAAATTTGACTGTTTGTGGGACTTAACCCAACACCTTACGGCACGAGCTGACGACAGCCATGCACCACCTGTGTCCGCGTTCCCGAAGAAAAAAATAATTTTTTTAAGCATCTTGAAAGCTGAGTTGAAACATATGGAACACTTCGAAAGGGATTTTATTCACTGTCGAAGATTTGGTTCGTTGGAGAGGTAGCCTTCATAAATCGTTTGTCTACATGTCAAATGCAGAGGAGCTTGAAGCACACAACAGTTGCGGCTCTTCTTCCTCCCACGACTCAAATCGTGGTCCTCGTCCTCATCATCGTATCAATGTAAGTAAGCATGTGCTATTTTTTCGTAGATTGTGTCATTTCTCTATTTTTCAGTTTACGGAGAGAGAGAATGGAGATAGAGAGAATAGAAAGAGAGAGAAATCTTGAACTCAATCGGGTAAAAAGAGGGTAGAATTTGCAGTAAGAATATGAGCCTGGAACCGGCGGTGGAATATGATGACGGTGAAGGGAGCGGCCTTCTATGGAGAGAGAGAGAGAGAGAGAGAGAGAGAGAGGAACGACAGTGAGATCTCACGATAGTGAACGGAGGGGCCTTCTACGGGGAGGGAAAGAGAGAGAGGCCTTCTTCTTTGCGAGTCAGGAAGGAGATCAGAAGGCGAGGGCTCTTACTCCCTTCTACAAAAAGAGAGAGAGGTCACAAAACTCTTCGTTGTTCCTCATTCAAGTATCCTCTGTTTCATTTCACCCTGCTGGGACGTATTCAGATACCGTGTTTCTGCTTTCCAAATTTTCTCTTCCTTCTTTCTCTTTCATCATCCCTTCTTCTCTTCTATTGTTCCCTCACTTGTACATAGTGAGAGAGTGGGTTAGCACTCCATGGATTAACTTGAGGTGCCTTTAGGGATGGAGCCAAGGAGTGTGGTTGTTAGATCTTGACCAGTCCCAAGACTATTAAAATATAGCATTAAATTTCTCTTTAGACGAAATAACAATTCATTGAATAAACTATTGATTACAATTGGTAGATGCTTTTGTGTGTTTTCTAGTACCTAATACAAAAAATTATCCAAAATAGCTTTGGGCGCAATTAAACCATTCACCTAAAACTCCTTTTTCCTAAGCCACTTGTTATAAGTCCCTCTTTACCTCAAGGGAATTAGGCAGGGGGACTCTCTGTCTACATACCTCTTTACCCTAATCTCGTAGGTTCTCTCTTCCCTTCTGCAACAGAAAGTAGCTTTGGGTGCAATTAAACCATTCACCTGCAACTCTTGTTCCCTAAGTCACTTGTTATATGCAGACGATCTACTTATTTGTCTAGCTGCAAAAACAAAATCTAATTGGGTTGAATGACACCCTTAAAATATATGGTTACCTCACAAATCAACACATTTCAGAAATCAGAAATCTATATTTCTCCCAAGTTAGACAGACATAGGAATCATGGGTATCAAGTTAGGCACATTTCAGAATCTAATACAAAAACATTATTAGAAAGTAGCTTTGGGCGCAATTAAACCATTCACCTGAAACTCCTTTTCCCTAAGTCACTTGTTATAAGTTCCTCTTTACCTCAAGGGAATTAAGTAGGGGGGACCCTCTATCTCCATACCTCTTTATCCTAATCTCGTAGGTTCTCTTTTCCCTTCTGCAACAGAAAGTAGCTTTGGGTGCAATTAAACCATTCACTTGCAACTCATGTTCCTTAAGTCACTTGTTATATGCAGACGATCTACTTATTTGTCTAGCTACAAAAACAAAATTTAATTGGGTTGAATGACATCCTTAAAAAATATGGTTACCTCACAAATCAACACATTAACCTTTAGAAATCATAAATCTATCTTCCTCCCAAGCTAGACAGACATAAAAAGAACCTCATCTGTGGAATCATGGGTATCAAACTAGGCACATTTCTTTTTATGTATCTAGGTACTCCAATATCCCACAAGCACATTCCTAAACAAAATCAGATGTATCTCACTGAAAAGGCTTTTGCTAGGCTTGCAACATGGCAGAAAAAATTACTTAATCAAGCAGGAAATATCACACTTATAAAATTTGTTCTCAATATCATGCCTAACTATTCCTTGACGTTTGTCCATATATCTTTCGAGATCATTAAATCTTTGGAGAAAATCTCCAGGGGCTTCCTTCGGGATCCAAATGGAGCTGGCAAGAGGGGAATTCATCTTGTGAGCTGGAATATTGTTCAATTACCTAAGAACCAAGGTGGTTAGGTGTTTGCAACCTACAACACATACATATCTCCTTGTTATCTAGTCGTGTTATGGACGTCCTAAATGGTGTTAGCACACCCTGAGTGAACCTAGTCTAGGAGAAGTATAGTCCTGCTCATCCTTGGTTCTATCAGTCTTTAATTCAGCATGGAGCTGGAGATTAATTATAGAGGTGTTGTCTTAACTTAAACTTGTTTTAGAAAATTTATTAGCAACGGTACCTCAACTCGAGTAATGTTGGACACTTGGCTCTTTACAACCCCCCTTGACTTCATGCCTACTTATGTTAATATGGACATCCCTCTTATATCTATGAATGTCTGTGATCTAATAATGAATAACTCATGGAAGTTAAATTTGCTCTCTGCTTGTTTCGGTGATTTATTATATGTAAAGATTGCATGTATACTTTTTTGCTTGTGAATGCTAATGATGACATGTGGATTTGTACATCGGATACAAATGGTAATGCCACTGCTAAGTCTGCTTACAGATTCATTAGTTGTCGGCCTTTGCCGATGTGCAACGCTGGATACCCTATTTGGAACACAGTGTGGAAAATTCTGATTCCTCCTAAAGTTCATCTATTTTTATGGAAATTACTTCATAATCGTATGCCAACAAAAGATATGCTTTTGCGCTTTGATCCATTAATTTAATGCCAACTGCCCACTATGTGGACTTGTTGTTGAAAAAAAATCCATTTATTTTTTAATTGCCCAATTTCAGCTCAATTGTGGAATATGTTTCAACAAAATATGAATTTTAATTTTGAATTTTTCAACACATGAGAAAATGGATTCATGAGGGGCGAACACTAGATACTAAAACAAAATTCTCTCTTCTTTCTCTTTTTGCCTAGTGCATGTGGGGTATCTGGAACATGAGGAATGATACACACTTCTATTCCAAATAGAGGACCGTTTTCATGGTCTGTGTGAAAGCTCTAGCTAATCTAAATGAATATGAAATGACACTCGTGTCTGAAGCCCTAGCCCCGAAAGACTCTATCCGAGCCCGGTGGGAGCCCCCTCCTCAACTTAGGTCAAACTAAACTCAGACAGTTCTTTCATTACAACCAGAGAGGTGGGGGAGAGCAGGTTATCTGCTAAGACAATCTAATACTCGACTTATTGCTGCAGGGACACTTTCGTGTACGACGGACTCGATTCTTGAGCTAGAGGTCTGGAGACTACTATAAGGTCTCACTCGCTGCAGCAATGTTGTCAGAACCGAACCGGACATCGACCCGGAGGAGCCTCCGGTTTATGTTTAACCGGTTGAACCGATTAAACTAGATGGTCGAACCAAATACTATTAAAAAATATTAAACTAAATATGATTTATTATTTAGATAAAAGAGTCATAAATAAATGATTAAATATGAATAAAAATCAAATTTATTTTCAAAAATTATAATCAATTAACATTTTATTTGATAGAAAAATTATTAATAAAAATATATCTTAAATAATTATTTATCAAAACACAAATATCAAGTAAAGAATTCTTTTATAATTAAAAAGAAAAAGAAAAAGAAACAAAAATTAATTTAAAAGGCTTCTAACTATAGTTTTTTTCATGGCCCATTTATCTCCAAAGCCCACTCCCTCTTTTCAGCCCAATTTTTTTCTTTTTTTTTTTGCTTGAACCGGCCGGTTCATTGAAAATGGTCGGTTCAAGCGGTTCGACACTTATTTTTCCGGTTCTTGACCGGTTTTGACCGGTATAACTCCTTATCTATTTTTTTCATCGAACCAGGACCGGACTAGACCCCGGTCGACGATCGAACCGGCCGGTCGGGTCCGGTTCTGACAACAATGCGTTGCAGGCAGCTAGTATTCAATGTGTCAATACAAAGACGGATTCAGACACCCTTGTTCAAATCATTCGATGAAGACCTACCTATCCTTGGAGGATAAGAAGTATCATGCACAACATCTTTGACATTATCTTCAGCTTTTGTAATTTTGATATTGATCATTGTGATCGGCAAGAAAATCAAGCAGCTAATATTTTTTACCACTTTTGGACGTTCTAACAACATCTATTATTTTTTTCAGGAAGTTCCACCGCCAGATCTCCTTAACATTTTGTAGCATGACTCATTGGGTCTCTACTTTAATAGATAATTAGCACTTTATTTTAAAGAAATTGTTTTTTTTCTTTTTTTTTTTTTTGTTTTCTATCACGTGAGAATCATTACTACATATCCTTTCATGTTTCTTTTAGTGTTATATCAATTTTTATGATATATCTTAATACACAACTCAATTAATTGAGCACCCTTAATGATGAAGAAACACGGAAAAGCAAAGTCACAACCTGAGGGCAAGAACAAATTTTCAAAACAAGATGAAGTCTTGGAGAAGCCAAACTTGAGCTGTGAAGTATCATCAAGCCATCAACAAGAAGACACACTATGAATAATTCAAGTTGACATCAATCTGACAGGACAAAGCTCCAGCAAGCCATCATGTCAAGCTCAAGAAGAATATATTTCAACGGATTTGTTTGCCTGCTGACACATATGGTGGACATGCTAGTGAAAAAAGTCTTCACGCAAGAAGAGTATATTCAAAATATGAAAAATCAAATTTCAAAGATTAAAGGACACAATTCAGAAATAGATGGTGTCCTCACATCATCAATCAAGCCGAGAACAAAATGAGGAAATGTTTGGTCAATTGTTATTAACAATTGAGAAGAACTTTACTCAAGAAGACCAACTTATCCATAATTTGAAGGCACACTTGACTCAATTAAAAGATCAAATCAAAATGAACAATGAACCTTCTCCTTCTCAATCATCAAAGCTTCACCTAAAGTTGGAACATATAGAAGCAAATTTTTTTACATTAGAAAATCAAGTTGTGCAATTAACTTCTCAAATTTATGAATCTCAAGAAACTTTAGAGAGATCACAAGCTATCATGTTCAATGCCACCAACAAAGTTTCAACAAAGAAGATGGAGACCAAAAAGACATTATTATTAGAAGATATTGACTACTCAGTAGAGGGTAAAGGAGATAAGTGCATATGTCATTGAGGATGGAAAAGCCCGACGGAGAAGCTCGCCTTTGGAAAATTCAGCAATCATTACAACATCTTTTCATAATCATCCACCAGCACAAGAGGAGAGAAATACATCATCGACACCATCAACGTCAGCAAGATCAGATGCGCCAAGTTCATCAAACAATGACGACCAAAGATCCCAACTCCAAATCAACTAGAGGAGAATTTCAAAGTTAGAANCAAGAGGAGAGAAATACATCATCGACACCATCAACGTCAGCAAGATCAGATGCGCCAAGTTCATCAAACAATGACGACCAAAGATCCCAACTCCAAATCAACTAGAGGAGAATTTCAAAGTTAGAACAAGGGCAAAGCTCATATCACCACAAAAGGTTACCAAAAGTTGGAGACGATTGGATGCATCTTCACTCGTAAACTCCCCTCATTTTCAAAATCGGACATAAATTAGAGGCGTCGAGTCTACAACGTTAAATGATAATGTTTATTGGGAGGCAATCCAATTCTATTATTTTATTTTTAATTTTTATTTTTTTAGTTAGGTCTTATCCTTTAAGATGATAATTTTCTCTCTCACAATTTCTTCAAGTCTATTTTTCCCAAGAGACCCGCATAATTTTCTAAAGCATATGGAGGGATATTGATCATGGAGCCATGTGAGTCAATGCCAAGATAACATCATTGAAGATCTTAAAAAAAATTAAAATTCTAGTCATTGATGCTTCTACTGCAACTCAATCATAGAATTACAAATTTGGGTGAGATCTTTTCTTTTCTCTCTGTCTTTTTATTAATTGTTTTTCATACCCTTTGAGTTTGGTTCACATTGAGGACAGTGTGAAGTTCAAGCTTCGGGGAGTTTGCATTAGCATGCATCATTCTGTCTTAGTGTTTATTGCATTTGTTTTGCATGTTTAATTATTGTATGCATGTTGGCTTTTGAATTGCATCTTTAATGAAAAAATCCAAAAAAATTGAAAAAAATTCAAGAATATCATTTACATCTAACTAACCCCTTACTAACATCTAATTTTTTTCTTATAACAAACTCAAGAACATCTTATAGATCTCTGAAATCCAGTTGCTACCCTATTTATTGTTTATCACATAAGACTTGAATGTTGAAACTTGAGTCATGTTACTTAAAATTATGAATTCTTAGATGATAGTCTTGCTCAACTTATTTCTATTGTTATTATTAGCCTTGATAGTCATAACATTTTTATTGAACATATATGTATCTTGTGGGCTTATCGAAAAGTGAAAAAGTCTGAAAAAATTGAAAAAAATGCAATGTATGAAAAATTGAATATCTGAAAAAACTAAGAGGAGCAAAATTGATGCTTAAGTACTATTTTGAACCTTGGTGAGTTCGAATAAATAAGCTCGAGGGGTACCTTAACACCTATTGCCCTAAGGCTGTTTGACCTAGGATCCACAAGTCAAAAGCCTACTATACGGACCCTCATGTGCAATATAAAGAATTACTTAAGTGTCAACTTGACTTCTCCTTAGTTTGAATATTCACTCAGAACCTGAGATTGTTTGAGTAAATACACTCATAGGAGACCTCAAATTCTGATGACCTAAGGTCAATTGGTCTAGGATCCATCCATTGAAAGTTCGTACATGAACTTTCTTGTGAAACTCTGTTAGAAGGCTAGAACTTGCATAAATTGAGAAATTATTAAATGTGAAAAAGTACAAGCCCACTTGATACTTTTATATTCAACATTAATGCTCTTATTTGATATACTATGTTTTCTTTTGCATGGGCTAAGACATGGATTGTTTAAATATGATTAAGATTCGAATTTTTTTTGTAGATTGATTCGAGTGAATATGATAGGCTATTGTGATGCACATATAAGAGGAGAGTAAGAGGAGAATTAGTTCATAGGATGATGACTATGATGGAACAATTTTGAGTCTTTCTTTGTGTTTGCTTGAGGACAAACAAGAGTTTAAGCTTCAGAGAGTTTGATGCATGTCATTTTTTATATATTTTGCATGTCATATTTAGTTTATTTTTAATTAATTTGTCCATGACATGCATAATTTTACTTAGTTTGTCGATTAATTTCATTGAGCCGGTATCTACCCATTTTTTTTATATTTTTGATAGATTTATGACAAAAAAGCACAAGGAGACAATACAAATCAAAGAAAACAAATTTGAAAAAAAATTAACATCAAATTCATTGTCACAGTCGTGGCGGGCAGTATCGTGATTATGAGCATAAGCGGCTAAAAAGTTTTGCAATAGGTCACAACCATGATGGCAAGTGTCACGATCATGAGCGCGTAGGGCAACTGAAGGCTCAATTTATCACGACCGTGAAGGCATGATTCATTAGCAATATAAGATGATTCACAAGCATGAGCGAGAAGGCACAATTACGATCATGAAAGTGAAATCCAATTCACGGGCCATGAAAATCTATGGAGTCCAATTACACAGTTACGATCACGGTTGTGATTTCCAAATCATAGGCTATGAAGACATGGGCATGAGTTGCGGTTACAACCGTGAAAATATGTTCACGGGTCATGACATATCCATAGTATTTTCTTCAAGTTGCAGTCATTACCGTGAAACCCCCTATAAGAGTCATGACACGTGAATTTAGAAAAAAAATATTTTCACTCGATTTTTCTACCAGCTTTATCCAAACTGTGACATGCAATATATATGATGTTGATCACTACATATGAGAATATTTATTTGGGCTACATCTATTGCTTATTTATACCCTTTCAAATCATGAACTCCTACATCAACTAAAGAAATCTGAAATCCCATATGAAATAAGAAATAAACAAAAAAATGGAAAGCATAATCATAATCAAATAGAAAAATTATGTCCTAACTAAAGATGAAAAATCCTAATTAAGTAGACTATAAATCAAACTCCAAACTTTAATAGGGATTCTGATAAAAATTTAACAAATATTAGTGGCTCAATTTGTTCATCAACCTCTAATTGCTGAGATCATTTTCCTCTTATAATTATTAGAGTTGAAGCCATGAATTGAACATGATTCTTTTTATTTTCTTGTATTAGGACAATAAAATATGGAATGAATTGTAATGAAAATATATCACAATAAAATTAATTGATTAATCTAAAATAGATTTGTTCATTATCTTAATTATTTATTAATGATTGAAGAATTCAAGAATCTCAAACAGAAATCACTAGTAAACTAATTTGAATACTAGAGTATATGATTAGGTTAGTTACTTTTGCATTCCCCCCGAAACCGCTCGACGGTTAAGTGGGAGCCTCCACCTCCTCTTTGGGTTAAGCTAAACTCATATGGCTCTTTTGGACAGAAGGAGCAAAGAGGTGCAGGATTATTATTAGAAGGACTAATGGTAGCTTGGTATTTGCAAGTTCAAGCAGGCGGGCGTGCAGGTCTGTCCTGGAGATAGAAGCTTGGGCAATGAGAGATGGGATTAGCAAGTGTTTTGAGCTGGGATGTAGAAGGGTTTGGATTAAAACTGACTCGCTCACTCTGGTGCAGATAGTAGAGAGGAAATATCCTTGTCCATGGCATAAAAAATATTATCCTTGATGTCTGGCAGCATCTAAAGTTTTTTGCATCTTTTAAGCTCATTCATGTTCACCATGAAGCCAACAAGGTCGCAGACTTAGTTGCTAACCTAGTTAGAATATCTGAACTCAATAATTTTTGGACGGATAGTCCTCCTCAGGATCTCCGTGATATCTTGTATGCCGACTTAACGACCTCTTTTGAAGTTGATTAATATATCCATTTTAAGGATAAAAGTTGATTTTTGCAGTAAAATATGAATTATTACTAATCTTGACAAATTTATATAAGAACTTCTATGGAGTTCTTGGATTGAAATACGGTTAACCTATATAAATATATTTAGTAGACATATATAATGTTTGATTAATTGTTTTCTAAGAAATAAAACTATGATTATTTGGTATTTGCAGGCCTATTTTTCTTAAAAAACATCATAACCGAACATTTAAAGTTTCACTTGATATAAATGCTCAAATAGAATATAGACGACCCACAAGTAATATACTAAGGGAATAATTAAACCATGTTTATTGGAAATTAACACATGCAAATTTATTTATTGATGATTTATGGAGAAAATGGAGGTATAGTGTTAGATAACACTACAAACATGTCTTATGCTTATTTTTTAGACCATTAGATCTAAAGTTTATGATCTGAATTAAATTTATTTAAGCCAAAATCTTAGATTGATTTGATTTACATCATTAATTAAAAAGTTAATGGTTCAAAATTTAGGAAAATATATATGTAGTGTGAACTAATGCTACACATCCATTGAATATATATATTTATATGTATGTATGTATGTATGTATGTATGTATGTATGTATGTATGTATGTATATTGCATCAGTTTAAAGACATGCCAGAGAGTTTCATGAAGCTCAAGAATCTCAAATGCATTCTTAGCTATAAACAATTACTCTAACATAAATTTAAAATATTTTTTCTTTCTTGTGTGCTCACTGATGGCCAATGTTACTAACATATGCTTAATCCAATTCCAGAGAAAAAATATATCTTTCAATGATGTTTTATTGGACTTGATCACTCTAATTCTGTTAAATTATATGTGTTATCGATAGTTCTAAAATCTTAGTCTTTAGGAAAAGCAACATCCTTATATTTATATTCTTAACACTCTCCCTCACACATAGATCTTGATAATTTTAGTTTAGCTCAAAGTACAACACGTAGACAACTAAGATTGGAAGTAATTTTTTAAATACAAGCTATGTGAGGTTCAAATTTAGGACATTTGGTTGTGACACCATGTTAAATTAGGTCCACTATCAACAATAAAAGCTTAAGCCTTTTTGAAAGAGCAATATATTTATATTATTAACAAGTTCTCCATACTAATGTAATAGTTATGTAGGATTTAATAAATAATCTCAAGCTGAAACTACAGAAGAAGAAAGAAAAGTAGGAAAACAAAAACATTGATGCTTGAGGAAGTATTTTAACAATGTTTGATTATCTTGTCAATCAATTATTAACAAGCTCCATGGGACAAATATTACTAAAAATAAACAAAATTGTGAGCACATAAGATATACTTTCTATCATTTAATGCTTAATTAACTATTGATAACTATGACCTTTTATGTAATACCCCTAAATTAAATAAGGTCAAATTGATCCAAACACATAAGATATTAAAGAGTCCTCCATAATCCCAAGTTATAAAGGTATTTAACTTGGTCTAATTTGAGTCATATAAAATCCAAATAATACTAAAATTAAATTGAATGATATCTTAGTGTTATTTCTTAAAAGAGTCATTTAAAACAAGAATTCATTTGTTTCCTTTATATCCAACAACTCCAAAAGAAATCCAAACTCATTAGTCCTCTACTATATATAATAAATTATTTAGAAGAAGAGGAAAAAATATTCCACATTCGATCACAAGTATATATTGCTCTGTTGATTCGGAAGATATAATTACTGTGAAAAGGGGAATGCTTTCACTGGAATATGAAATCTCTTTATTCACATGGTAGAAATTATATATACCATTTGACAAAATTACATTAATAGATCAAGATCATCCTGGTTGGGTTTGGGCGAAGTCAGCAACGCAGTGTAGAGCCGAAGCTTCTCCTCCCCCTGCGACGAGCACCGCGAGAGCGGCCGCCGCGGCCGGATGAAGGAGAGGGACGTGAGCGTCTTCCGGTGCTTGTACCTCCGCCAGGCGAGCTGGATGGCCACGGCGGCCCACGTCCTCCAGCCGGGAGAGTAGTACCTCGCGCTCCTCTTCACCTTCTCCTTCACGAACGTGTACCTGAAGTGCTGCGTGACGTACCTCACGTCGCTGGCTTCGAGGCCGAACGCCTCGGTGGCCTCCAGAGTTATCAGCGTCGAGGAGGAGGGCGGCAGCCTCTCTATGAACGGACTCCGGAGGCACCACGATAGGAGCTCATCGCCGGTGAAGTTTCCGGGGCCCAACATGCAGCGGCTCTTGATCCCGTCTCGAAGTACCTGACTGCTCTGCAGATGCCCTCTGACTATGAACAGCATCCTCTGCACTGGATCGCCTTCTCTTGTTATCTAATAATAAAGGAAATTAATTAGAAGTTGGTAGAAGCAGAAGGCACTAAAAAGGATCAAAAGCTTGGCTTACAATTTCTCCTCTGGGGAAGATGAGAGACTTGACTCTGTCACAGATGTTCTCGAGGACCAACTCATCCATGTGTTGGAACAGAGGGACCTGCGTGCGATCCATTACCATCTTTGTCGTCAGGAACTTGTATGATCTCTAAATGCATTTACGTGAATAATAACTTGATCACGTACCTGGCGGACGAGGCCGAGGCAGAGGTAGTACTTGATATCCCTCCGGAGGCCAACAGGGAGGTCCCGGATCATCTGCGACTCGTCCACCCCTCTCGTCGCCGCCCAGCGCTGCCGCTCGTACTGCCGCACCCTCTGCCTGAACTCCTGGGGCAGCTGCTTGCGCTTCATCCACCACTCGACACTCCGCATCCTCAGGTGCATGGCCTGCTTCTTCGACGTCGTCGCGTGCAGGAACACCTTGATGTTTCCGATGAGCATGGTGACCAATATGAGGCCGCCGGTGATTATGATGATGTTGAACACGATCTCCAGCCATTCCGTGGTGCTTTCCAAGTTTCCAAAGGTGCTGCATGTGCATGCAAATTGCAAACGTAAACGTATATTTTGGTATAAGAACGCATCCGCGGCGAGTGGAGGATCTTACCTTAATGTCATGAGGCCCCAAAAGATTGGGAGCAGTATCTTCTCGAGGCGGCTTGTGTTGGTGACGAGGGAGACAGTCCACTTGTAGGCACCGTACTGGAAGTGATCGCTGTCGTCGAGGCACGTCCTCCTGGCGTTCAAGTTCTTGGCCCACGACAGCCTCGCGCCGTCGCCGATCGAAGTGGTGGCGCCGTAGTACACGGGGCTCAGGCACGCCGTCGTCGTCGGCCCCCCGCATCCGCTCCATGCAGCGCACTGCTCCTTGAGGCATTTGGCCGCTCTTTGGATTCCCAACAGGTACCAGCAAGCACCCACGGCCTATCATAATGTACATATATATACACTACATATATATTAGAACCCGTCTATGTGCTTCATTGTTACCCTATTTTTATTTCATTTTTCATCATACAAATACATAATAGGTACATATTAATTAGAACGACTCTATAGTTTTGTTTGCAAACTAAAAAAATGTGTTTTCTTGGCGTATCATAATGACGAGTGTATGAGGATTTTATTGCGTAAAATGCATAAGCAACGAGAAATCAAAATACTGCGACTTCTTGTTTGGTGCTACCGTGACCCAATTTTTTTATAATTTCCATGTTACAATATTGGAAAAAGAAAAGAGTTACAAACTTGTTGTCTGGGGATTTTGAACTATTTGTAGGCCCAGCTTATCAACCCAATTTGTGGTGGTAATTAAAATTTCTTAGGCCCGGCCCATTCAGTCAATTGAATAACCTGGTCTAATTAAGGCACCAAGTATCATTACAGTTGAATTGAACGTAAAGGAAAATCAACACACCTGAATAATCTTTTTTTTTATCTTTCCCCAAATGTATTAGAAAGAAATTTGAGATCAACGGATTATGCTATTCTTTTAGACCGATGACATTGACTAATAGGGCTTCAATTTTATTGCAAAAGTGTATATGCTGCATGTATTTTGACATAAAAGTACTCATAGTGTTGGGTAAAATAAATTGAACTAAGATTATGAGTAATTTTAAGTAAAAAAAGTAACAGTGTATTCATGCTAATTTTCTGTAACTACTATATATTCCCATTTTGTTGAAACTTCTTTTTGTTTCTATATATGAATTACATATTAATCTAAATCAACATCATGTACAAAAAATAATATCAGACCACAAATTTTATGTAGAAAAATAATTTAATAATAAGGTAAAAAGTTACATAATAATTTTACTATATTAAGAATGGATTATTAAGTCTTCTAGATTTCTATTGAATCCGAAATAATAATTCAATGAGAATAAATCAATAAATACTTTTTAAAAAATCTTAAAATAATCAACAAGAACGATATCATTGTATTATCATTATTCTTTGTCATCACAATATTAAAAAAAAACTTAGAAATTCTTTCAATCTAATTATGTTCTTGATTTCGATTACTTTTCAAGGACATCTTCGCCTTTCCAAAATTCCTCTCTTCTTCATAACTATACTCATCACCAATAAAGATCAATCCTTCTTCTTCTTTTTTAAAAAATAAATAGACTATTTTTCTCTCTTTGTATGCCTTCCTCTTTTTTCTTCTCCCCCAATAATATAATTCTAACTCCAACTAAATCACCTAAGTTAATTATATTTAATTTAACTTAAATCTATTTGAATCTTTCATGAGCTCCAAACACATCTCTAAATGTCTACTTATCTACTGTTGAGATGACATGATCTTAATATCTACAACACATCCCTAAAATGTCTACTTATCTATGGTTGAGATGAGATTATTTTAATATCTTACCCAAGAACTAATCATAGTAGAATGAAAGTTTAATTAAGAGTACGGGAAGCTAAGCAATTGATAAATATGTAGTTTGATAATTAAATTGCAAGATCAAAATGAATGCATGTAGTATATATATACTGACATGTGAGGCGACGAAGTATGCCATCAAGTTGAGAGCGATTCCCCACCAAATGGTGCCGAAAATATAACCGGAAAAGTTCTGCATGCGCCGCAAGAAGCAGATGGAGTGGTAGATCTTGGGCAGGTACTCGAACAGAAACATCACCAGCAGCACAGACATCACCACCGTCGTCTCTCCTTTGCGTATCATTGCCGGAGCTGCCACCCACATCATAACCTGCATCAATCATCTCAATTCTCTATATAAGTATTTTTTTCTTCTCGATCATTAAGCTACAACATTGCAAATTAAGATAATTCGTATGCATATGTACGTACGTACATGCATATAATTATTTTCTAGTATGGTATGCAAGCATTGGTGTGCATGTAGTTTTCTGTCCCATAATAAATCTTTTCAAAAGACAGGAAGTTCCATCAGTCATTGTCGTTTTGTACATACGTACTTATCAGATCTTTTGTGGTTTTTATTTTTTGCTTCGTGCTGCTATTTTTTTTAATATCTTTCCAATCATGCATTATGCATACATACACACAATATCCAAATTAACCTGGCATTTCTCCTAATTTTCTTAGTACGTAGTAGTGACTGCATCCTCAAATTATTTAGCTTAAAAATCTAGAGACGGGAAGGTTTATGTGCTTGGACAAGTTTACACACTCGAGTTAGCTTCCTGATCCTAGCATATATGCTAATTATAAACTAGTGAAGCAAAAAACAATATGAAATCCTAAATGGAAGAAAATTGTCACATATACACACAAAAAATAATTGTAGGGTAAACGTAATAATTTAGACAGCAAAAAAATACATCTTTCTTTGTTTTTCTTTTGCATTCCAAGTCATGAACGAATGAGAGTTCTAAACAAAAGAAGAAACAAAAACTAACAGCAAATATCTACAGCTATCACAAGCTTCTTAATATGTCACAGTATGGAAGAACATCTAGAGCTTGTTAACTGTCTTAATATATATTTGGATTTTGAAGTATAAATCATATACATATATACTCCCAAATTGAAATAGGTAATATATAATTAACATGCATCCTATGAAATATTTTAAAAAAAAAATGCATCCTTCAGCAGCTTATTTCTCCATTGCTTTGGCAACTGCTAACTGGGAAGTGTTTAATTATGTATTTATCTCTATCATAACAGCTGCAATTTATTTCAAGATATTACGGCGTTGATTACCATACAGTTACAAGAATGCTTATGTTAGATTGTTACCTGCATTACTGGCAATGTGACAAACAGATTCAAGAAGAAATTTTTCTTGGATTTCAAATGCACGGGCAGCATGGCCTTGGAACGTTCATCATCCTCCTTGCCGGCGCCACCTTCCTCCCCGTCTGACGGCCGCCGAGCTCCGTAGACCATTCTGAGCTGCAACCACAGATTCCAGACGTGCATGGCGTCAATCATGCACCGCAGAACAGTCACGGTGATGGCAAACCACCCGTCGACGAAGACGCACATCAGGGGTCCGCTCACCGATAAGGCGTAGAAGAAGAGCGGATCGACCATGAGTCCGGCCGCGCAGGCCAGCAGGTATACGCGGTTCCACTCCCGAACCCACTTGGCGCAGGGGTCGACGGCGCACCCGAGCGGCGGCCATGATCTGCTGCTGTTGGGGTCGCAGTAGCTGTACTGGCCGTGGCCTTCATCAGTAGTAGTTGTTGCTGATGGCTTGTTGTTTTGGTTCCCTTCCTCAGGGTGTGGGCTAATGGAGGATTCCACAATACTTGGCATGGCGACGTCCGGTAGTGGAGTATTAGTTGCAGCTGTGAACTTGGAGCTTATAAAAATGGTCCCATGGGGATGCTCACAGAAGGGAAGCAAATTAGGAGAGAGGAAGGACGAAAGTGCATGAAGTGAGGATGGTCAGGGGTTCGTTCTCTCACATTGTCCATGTGAGACGGATAACATGTGGACATAATAATAGGCGCCTCCGCCTTAATAAGGGATTAAGGTTTCGTTTAGGATTGGAGTCTTGTTATAAATGCCATATACTTGTCTTGACCACCTCAGTTAATTGAACAGTTGATCGATTACCAGATGATTGATACAACTAAATTAACTACTTACTGATTGCTAATCATACACATGCTTTGGATGGATGATAAAGAAGCTCTTGTTGTTAGTTCCACGCATGCCATTATATATATGCCACAAAGTTAGATCTTGGGAAGATATCCAGCTAGGCCTCTCAAGGCACATAGAAGAGTTCAAATGCTACTGAAACAGCGGAGACAATCAACAATTAAGGGGAGATCTAGACAGGATATATATCAGCTGGCTTTTCCACTTCAGTGAGAGAGAGAGAGAGAGAGAGAGAGAGAGAGAGAGAGAG